>CAUYRT010022870.1:0-110752 GCA_963574885.1 Lepilemur ruficaudatus
TGCTGTGACAATGCCACGGCACTCTAGCCTGAGCAACAGAGCGAGACTCTGTCTCAAAAAAAAAAAAAAAAAAAACTAAAAAATTGAATTTTTAGCCAATCTTTGTAGGAAAAAGGTAATTAAACTTGGTTTACTTTCTTGAAACTATTATCTCTTTTGTTTTCATAAATTTTAAGAACTCAATATGCAACTTTAACAAATTTCTGTTAAATAAAAGTTAAGCCAAAATACAATTTACATTTCTCTAAATGTAAGCTTGAGACTTGCTGATTCTCTTTCATACAATCAAGCCCAACCAGTAAAGGAAACACTTCAATTTACTTTTGCAACTGATTTTTCAAAGGATTCTATTTCCTTTTATAACTTGTGTGACATTTTCTATAGGTTCTCACAAAGATTGGTTAAACTGGTCCATGTGTAGAAACACATCTGCTAAGCAGGCCAGTTTGGGCAGCCACACTTCATCTTGAAATTCTCAGCTGAATCAGGTTTATTATTTTCTTAAAAGCATGCCTCCAATTCACCTGTCAGCTCGCACACCTTGTTGAGTATTTTTCCTCTGTTAAGCCCCCAGATTTTTATAAGTAGCAGATTTATGTTCTCTTTGTCCAGTTGTACACCCCATTTTTAAAACTTTCTAAAGTAGACTGACCTTTGCTTAACAAAGTAAAGCACTTTTGCAGCATCATTCAGATTTTTTTTTTCACCTTAAGAACTTTTGCCACCAGGACTTCTAGGTAAAAGAAAGCATTGTTGTGACTACAGCAGGGCAATCTTTTGTTTAAAGAGATATAAAACCTCTCATGGAGCTGAGTATTCATAGATCAAGATCAGCACAGATGTCAGCACAAACCTTCTAAGACAGACCCTTTGTTTACAGATAAGAGGAAAAACATTCAAAACATTTTGGCCTTTGCTTGTTTGAGGCCATTCTTGGAAGCAAAACAAAAACAAAAAACAACCTTGGATTTCACCATCATTCACAAATATTACACAGCTACAATATGACATTTACTGAAAAAATCTCAGGACTCATCAAACTGATAAAAAAGCTGTTGTTTTTCAGATTATTACATAAAACTTCAGCCTCTTGTGACATCATGTTAATATGTCTGTTATCATACTGTTTGAGAGGGGAACCTTTCTGAATTCTCATACTGTATCTTGTCTTAGCATTTTAATCTCTATAAATTTACATACTGACATTATTAGGTATCCACTAACTGTGTGACTTTTCCTTCTCTGGGCAGCAAGTTTTGCTGCCAAATAACTTGCTTCCTGAGACTTTTCGCTAATATGATTTTTTAAAATGAAAACTTCATTTAGTTTTCTGTGTGATTCCAATACCTATTTAAAATAATCCACACCTTTAAATGTCAAAAAGCCATGACCTGTAGTGAAGAAGATTTTCAATTTTGCTGGAGCCATTCCTAAATTTTTAGTTTGTTTGGCACAAGTTACACACAAAGGAATAGAAAACCCGAGTGACTGGCTCAGGAAAAGGCCATGAATGAATAAGATGCTCTCATTATGACAGCAGGCTTTTTTAGTATATGTCTCTTGTTACACTTCTGGAATTACTCAGAAAATTGTAATTGTCATTAAGTTTTCCAGAATTATTTATTGGTTTAGAGCTAGATTCCTCCATTTTCTCTTCTATTTCATTTTCAAATTCTACAATACAGGACTTTCAGATATCTTTATTTTTTAAAAAAAGATAAACTATAAAACAGAGAGCATAATGAATAATTTAATGAAAATCACAAAATATAAAATTTTAAAACATCACAAAACACCTTCTAAACCACACACTCCAGATTATACAATATTTGTGACAATAGCAAAGTGTAAAAGGGGAAAGCGAGTGGTAGCATATAAAAATGCTTTCTTCCGAATTACATTTTCCCACTGATTTTCTTTTACAGTGGTAGGGCATGTTCGCACCTGTGATTTCCCTAAATACATCAGTGATGCTTAAGAGGAAGTTAGGACGGATGATTTGGGAGGGAGAGTTCACTGACGTTGACCTCCTTTCCTTCTCCATATGTAATCAGCCCTTATCAATTATAAACAGTATCTCCTATATAGCCTCCAAAAATTGAAAAGGAACATAACCACATGAGTAAAATGCTTCTGCACGCTGCTATAGTAGAATTAAAAGCCTGATAATGTGGCTTTTCCATTATTCTCCATCATGACTGCACAAAGTACAAAAACATTTTTTTGTATTATGATGATTCACAACACCCGTAACACACCTCATTTAATCTAAGTTGAGAACCCCTATTTTACACTCAGATTGATTAATATTAGCTCATTATCATAGCATTAATATTTATCAATAATACCTATATTATTGTATCTTAGTTTTATAATAATGTAATTATTTGACCTTTGAGTGTATCTTTTTAGTGCTAAAATATAGATTAAAGCCATGAAAACATTATGAGTAAAATAATCCTTTCTATTAATTGTCCAATAACATAATGATGTAGAACCAAGACACATAAGCCTCTAATCATATTGCCAACAATGTTGGGAAACTCATATCTGTACAGATGCTATTCCACAAATCAAGTAAGAAGAAGGAACAGTAATATTAGGTTGGCAGCTTCATGAAGATTGTTTCCACTTGAGTGTGTGCTATTCCTGAGTCCTAGCAGTATGTGCAGGCCTTCAGTAGCAGAACCTCTTTTATTATTTTGGTCATAAATTCTTATTTTTTTCTTCTTTCTTATCACTTGGAAAGTTATTCAGACATTTTATGAGATAAGGTTTTATGAAACTCTATACTGTACATATCATTACAACTAAATCTTATTTTACTGTCCTTCTCAAAAAGTGAAGCCACAAACTGTCACTAGAGTAATCAAATCACAGCAACACTCCCTATTCAAGTGAAGCTATAGTTGAGCTGAAGATATCAAAACTTTACTAAATCACCATACAGAGATTGTACACAAACATCAAAGCAGAATTTATTTGTAGCTGTAAACTCCAACCCCATCACCTATACTAGTCATCTTGTCTATTACTAGCTAGTTTTCAAGGTGAGGGTGATAGATAATAATGTCCTCAATCTTCACAAATGTCCTAAATACTGCCTGAGACTAAGTTTTGCAGATGTAATTAAACTGGAATAAAATAATATGCAAAGCAATATGAATAATTATCAAATTGGCACTTTACAATTAAACAAAAGTATTGAAAGTCTTCAAGACAAGTACATATATCCATACTTTGATTTATATTTTCTATGATCCTAATATTGAGCCAATTATACTTGCATTAGAAATTATTTATCTAAATCGTTCTCAATCTGATTTTATATAAGAATCATGAGTAAAAATTAAAAGAAATGAACAAATAAATATATAATCATCAGAGACCTCCCCAAATGAACAGATCAGGCTTTGTGAGACTGAGAACAAAACACAGATTTTATAAAGCTCCACAAGTGATTATGAAACATTGAGTTGAAAATCTCTGAACCAATAATGTAAATATTTAAATCTCATCTTCGTACAATTAACAAATCAACTACACTCATGGTAATTTTGTCAGAAGTAGTGGTAGCTATGATGAGTCATTCATTCACTCATTCATTCAAGAATTCATGCATAAAATTGTAATTAAAGGACTATTGCATACATTACATCCTAGGAAATGGAAATGAAAAAATGAATTAGGCACAGTTCCAACATTCAAGGAGCTCACTGTTTAACGGAAGCCAAGCACATTAAAAAATTATAATGCAATGTGGAAAGTGCAATCACAGAAGTATTACAATGCAAAAAAAAGATAAAAATTCAATGTGATAGATGAAATCACAGGTTGTACTAAGATAATAGAGAGGAAAGATGCTTTAGTGCATTTGAGTTGTTAGGGTGGAAAGAGGTAACTCTTAAGTCTTGAAATATGATGTACATATACTTCAAAAGAAGCAATAGCAAATATAAAGACATAGAAGAGTAAGAGTTGCATATTATTAAATTGCATAGAATTATATCATTAAAACTCAAGGAAAATGGAACTGGAAATACAAGGCTTTGAACATCATGCTGGGGATTTTTAACTTCATTGATTAGGCCAGTGATTACAACAATTTGAATTCATAGATAGGTAACGTAAAAGAAAATGAAGCAAAAAAAGAATAGAAAAGAAAAAATAGAAATGAAAAGGTGAGAGAGACCCTATAATAAACCTTTGTTAGTCCCCTTATTTCAAAACTGAAAAGCCATTTTTAAACTGCAATAGTACAAAATAATGTAAAAACAAAGAGTAGTTAGATAAATTGAACACCTTTATTTTTATGCACAATTTGTGACATTGTTCTTAGTTTTTTTCTGTTTAAAGACAAGTAAAAGCTTCATCAGTGTTTTGGGAATCTCTTGGGGGACTTGGAAACTTTTAAATCTGGGGCGAAATTAGATTTTATTTTTATCAAATCAATTCTGTCATAGTGGGAAGGAAGTGTGGTGGGGGACAAGATTACTTCTCTTCTTATAAACTGTTAAGACTACATTTGGGTCAAGTTTGCTATTCCAAAATTTTTAACTTCTTTTAGCCAGAGGGTATAATTTAAAGCATCTACTTTTCCAACCAATTGTTTGCATCGGGCTCATTAATTTACTATCTTCTTCACAGGGGCAAAGCTTCCTGTTTCAAATCATTAACAGAGTAATGGCTATCACATCAAAAGGTACTTTTTAGAAAAACAATAAAACCACTCACTATGCATTAGCATGCTTATAATCTTTGGCTAAGTACACAAGAATCAATATATTTTTATACAAAAATAAAAAATCAAAATTAGCCCTCTCTGACTTTTTCACTCTAAACCAGAATAAGAAACTTAATTATTCTTACCTTCAATAGATTTTTTTAAAAAAATATGATAGCAAGCTTACTTAATCGGGAATCACTTAATGTGTGATGCTACCAAACAAAAACTGAATCTCTGGCTTTTATTCTATGGTATGAACAGCCTCTGACTGTTCTAAAAGGTTCCCCCGCCCCCACAGATTAATTTCTTACAGAGAGTAGAGCACAAGGAGTTAAAGCAAACATGCAATGTAACAGTATTGTGCTCTTCATAGGATTGTCAAAAATGATGCATGGTATAAAATTTTAAACATCCTATGTAGAATTCTTACATAGAATAGATGCTCTAAATATAAAATCCTTTGATTTATGTAAACATCTCACCAATAAAAAAGACTTCACTAGAAGTTTCTGCATTATGAATGAGCATAATATAAAATACCTAGTATATGTAAAATTAGCTTAGCCAATATAACTGAAACTTTAATGTTATTAATAAAACGTATGGTTAATTTTTCTGCTTTATCTCCTATTTGACTGTTTTAATTTTTCACAATTAAGAATATATGACAAAGAAAATATTTCAAAGAAAAACTTACATTAGAAGAATATTCTTTCTGATTAGAATATACCTGATTGCAAAATGGTACTAACTGTATCATCTATGAAAATGGATCACACTCAACACTGTTGCATAGCATTTTACTTACAGTTAATTATCAAACACATAGCTCAATAAAAGTGAAGTGAAAATTTCTCATGACGTAAGAATATCCAACAGACTCTTTGATTTTTAAATGAGTTGTCATAAGTAGAGTTTCTGTATATACCTTTTGTAGGTCTTAACTACTTTAACTATTAGTTTATATTTCCATCTCTATTTCTATTTATTAATAATATAAATAGTAGAAATTCAGTAAGACTAAGCAATTATTCCTAGGAATAAAAATATCACTTTATGATATCAGCTATATACACAGTCTCTCCGGAAAGTTTCCAGTATGTAACCTTTCTTGTTATGTTAACAATGGCTGCATACTTTCCAGATGTAACCATAGGCAAAGAGAGTAAATATTTTCCAACCATTTTTCAGAATTCTTCTGGCTAAGAATAAAAAATAGCTCCTCAATTGTGAGTGAATTGTAACGTCCAAATTCACCAAAGAGCTCTTGGTGGAGAGCTAGGATCAAATCATCCCTCTTGCTTTCTAGAAATGCACATAAGATGACCTTGTTTCCTTTTTTTCTTTAGTTTGCACTAAAACTTTTGGGATAATTATTAACCTAGTTTTAATTATTAACCTAGTCAATTCAACTCCACAATTTCAAGTTAAATAAATATTCATATATTAATTTATATAATATCATATAGTATTTGTAGACATACATGTATTATATAACACATATACAAAGATATATAATATATTTAATGTGATAACATTGAGTTTTACTCTGTTATAATATGCATTAGAAACGGAATTACAGTGCTGAATGACCATTTTTTCAATATAAAATTGTATATTCTGGCATCATGGAGAACTCTTCAATCACCTCAATTAAAATATAATTATGCTGTTAAATATCAAAAGTTGAACAAAAGTAAATCATACCTGTAAACTATAACTAGTGCAAGCAGCAAAAATAAATTGTCTTAGATCAAGATGCTGTAACAAAATACCATAGACTGAGGGACTAAAACAATAGACACTTATTTTTCATGGTCTGGAGCCTGGGGAGTCCAAGATGAAGATGCAGGTTGATTCAGTTCCTGGTGAGCACCCTCTTCCTAGCTTGCAGACTACTGCCCTCTTGCTGTGTCCTCACACAGTGGACAGAGAATAAGTTCTGATATCTCTTTCTATTATTATAAGGACACTTATGCCATTATGGGGTTCCCATCCTCAGGACCTAATGTAAATCTAATTATCTGCCAAAGGCCCCCCTTCCAAATACCATTACATTGGGGAATATGGTTTAAATATATAAATTTTGAGACGTTACATTCAGTACATAACAAAATTTTAACTAGACAAATTTAGTTTAATTTTATAGTTTTCTTACATTGAAAAAGCTTAGAGTTGCTCAAAGATAAGGCAGAAATCTGGTGAGTTAGGATTCCATTATCTTACTTGGAAAGTTGCAAATTAACATAAAATAAGTGGTCTATGCCATTGAATATATTCTAAATCCAGCAGTTTACTATTTGCACTAGTAGGAATTGCCAGATTGAATTTATCAGATGAATGAAAACCCTGACTTGTAAAGGAGAACACCGAGAAAAATATGCATTTAAAATTTGAAGTGCTCATGAAAGGTACTTCACTGGCCATAAACTGTAAAAATATTCACTTCAAAATTTGGCGTTTTTTTACATGCAACTCCTTTTTAGAATGTGTATTCATGTGTGATTTTTTGATCATAATACTTAGTGACAAAAAACAGGTTACCATACTTAACCATAATATTATAATAATAAAAAATAATAATGAAAAAACAGACATTAAAATAATGGTTGATTATTTTGTAACAGCACAAAAATGTCAGTGTATGAACATTTACATCTTTTCTACTAACTCTTGCCCATGGCAAAAATTTTTATTTCAGACAGTTTCTAAAGAAAGAAATACAGAAAACAGTGAAGAAAAGAAAAAGAAAAGCCAAATAAGCCTGAAACTGAAAGAAGAATTTAAGGATGTGGCAATAAGGGTTTTGGAATAATTACAGAAGGCACAGGAATTGGGAAGGGGAGGGATTTATAAGGAATGCTGTCGATGTAATGAACAAGATTAGTATTCTTTGAAAGACTAAAATACAAATGAAGTTTCACTTAAATTATTTTGGTCATTACTATGAATCTGTTCAGAAATCAATACCCCCATTAATAATAAAACCCCACACTGGTAAATGGTTTCTTTTGCAAGAATTTTTATGTTCTGCTACCCAACTTTGGGACCAATGGCGATATATTCACGTGTATCTCTGACTAAACACCGAAAATGTTTCTGAATAACATGAAAGGATGGCTCTTGAATAGCATGAGAAAGCCAAACAGTGTACAAAACATTCTGAAGTTGGAATTGCAAATATGGAGATAATTGATTATCAGAAACTATATACACTAGCTAGAAAATTAAAATTATGTGCACTATAACACAATTTTTTAAAAAATTGTGGTGATCTAAAACAATCTTGCTGTAAATGAAAAGTGAATATTAACTTTCTTTCCCAATTCACAAGGACCCCTAATTAATTTGGAAATCATTTGGGTATAGTAAGCAGACATCAATATCAGCATTGGTTAGATTAGTTTAAAGCTCTGCCTGACTCTACAAACCAAATACTTCTTATCCTTCGGGTTTCAGAACTATTGGTACAAGCTAGTTGCAATGAATAACTTGATCCTTTTTTCTAATAATTACACTTTCCTTGATAAGAGAAGACAATTCTGAATCATGTTAAGAATTTGGGATGTTCAGAAACGGATTATTTTAAAATGTAAACATGCAATTTTGCAACCTGAGGCTGTTCTTGAATACAACATTACAAGAACTTTGTAAAGTTCTTGTTTAAGACATTGTTGAAGATAAATGCTTCATGGCTGTGGACTATATTTAGAGCAAAGCGGCAACTGAATGGGATTGTACAGCAGTGTACATGTTACTCAACTTAATAGGGCTATTCTTTGTCTGTTGGTGGGCTCAGATTAAAAATTCAGAAGAACTTAAATAGGGAAGGCCACTCTAGTAATCTTTCAGGCATGAGACAAATAAGGAAGTTCACACCCCAAAACTCAAAGGCCAACTGGGATAGTCCAAGATTAAGTGGTATAGATACACATAAGAATTTTGGAATTGAAATCTCAACAAAGAGATCCAGGTAAATAAGAATAAGCAGATTCCTATTTGGGTGCTGCAAAAATGATGCCCAGCCACAGAATACCCACATATTTGGTGCTCTAGAGGTGGTCTGGTTTTGGCTTTGTCTTAGCAGCAAGTGCCTGAGAGTGTTCCTCTACACCATCATCCACCCAAGGATCACAAATCCTTGCTTTTCAGAAAAATGGCTGAATGCTATTTGTGTTTATTTTCTAGGAAATGGCAAATTTCTACCTCAATCTTATAAAGGAGGGACCCTGACAGGCCCAACGAAGCTTGATGTGACAGCAGCCACTGAGAAATTACAAGAAAATAGTGTACAGTCTCGGTGGAATCAGAAGAGAAGCTTGAAGATCTTCAGCTGTTAACAGGTGTCTTCAATAACTGAGAATAGAAGCGTGATGACAATTTCTTTTTGTTTGTTTTAAATAATGTGTCGGTGTTTGCAAAGTTAAAACTTTCTCCCCCTCTGTTTTCTTCCTTGATACTTTCTAACAATCTGCACCTATTTGAAAGATATGAATCAATATAAATATGATCTCACAAAGCAGATGAGTCATGTGTTCTCTTCTGAAATTATGAGAATTAATAATTTTATATCTAAATAAAGTAATAAATACATAAGAGTCTCCGGACTAGATCAAGTTTTATCGTATAAGCAGACATTATGGAGGTGATTCAAGTAAGCAACTTTCTTGCCATCTGTGTCAGCCAGAGTCCAATTAAGAAGCAAAGCATACAGTAATTTGGACAGGGAAAGTTTAATATAAATAATTATTAACTTTAACAGGGGATTGGAATAATGGTAAGTTAGCTAGTAAGAGATAAAGATTTAAGTAGCAGGCTGAGGTAGAGCACCCGAGAAAGAGCCCCTGCCCCTAACCAGAGCTTAAAGGCCATATTGGAAAGGACACAGCCATAGATAACTGTATGGTTGGGAAGTTGCTGAGGTACTGTATTGGCAAAACTCTGCCCTCTGAGATGACAGGTAAGCGATCTATGGAGAGGTCCATATCTAGGCACTTGCTAAAAAGCCATTGGAGCAAGTGCTATAGGAAACTATTCTTGGGGAGGTGTCTCATCAGCGTCATTCTGATGTGAAGATGCAGAGGAAATAGAGGGGCAGCTGCTGCTCTCTACGCTGCAAGAACCTGATGTTGGAAAAGCCATTTTCCCCACCTCTTAGGACCCTGCTAATGGGAGCACACAAGAAAAATAAACCCCTTATTCTTCCAGCACTCTCTACTGACAAAGCTTAACATTGTGACAGTAGACCAAAAAAAAAAAAAAAAAGAAAGAAAATTGCAGGTCCCGGTACCACTATTGCCGAATAGGTAACCAAGGGTGGACTTAAATCCAAGATGCAGTAAGTTGACAACTGCACAATGTCCCATCATTAACTCACAAAATCTTTTACATGACTTGATTATTCTTTTTCTCTGCTTCAATCTTTTTGTCCCCTGAAGCCAAATTCTTCATACTCTGTTGAGCATGTGTTTCTACAACTTTGTACAGTTTTATAGCATTTTTTGTGCCTGCATTTCCAGTGTACTCATAGTTTGATTTTCACATAATTTTGGTTCCTGCCTGGACTGTCTTCACCCCCAGCACTTCTCAGATTCTTATAAATGTGGAAAACACCAGATTTCTGTTTTTAATTTTTCCCAAATCATATTCTTAAGAGAGAAAATGGTGGACCAAGATGAATTCTGTTTAGATAAAATTTTGAATGATGTACAGTTTTATAATCAATGCACTGGCTTATAAATTTACCTTTTTATATTACATTCTTGGGCTCTGTACAATGAGTTCAGGCCTGCAGAGGAAAGCAGAGGCGGCACATAGCAATAACATATATTGGTAGTATATTGAAGGTGATGAGATAAAAGCATATTTAGTCTGTGTGATATATCAAATCTGACTAGGATATGCCAGTTTGGAGTAAGAATAATTCTAGAAAATGCTCAAAAGACAGATAGTATCTCAGTAGCTAGAAGAATAATAGAGTAATGTGCAGTCTTATGAAAAAAAGTACAAGTTCTCGGTCCATAGCCTAAAAAATTATCAGTTTTGTAATGTGCTATGTTATATCTTAAATATTAGAAATTTCTTTTTTTTGTAGAAATTTGAACTCCAAATTTCTGAAAGTTAAAAAATAAGTTTGAAATTGTTATTCTAGCTATTTTTGTTTCCCACTAAATTAGAAACATAGTGTTTGAGTAAAAAGTATCGATTTACAAGGACATACATGCCGTGCAATCATTCAATTTGTGGAAAGAATTGAGAAAGGTAAAAAATATATTGGGGAAAACATCAGAATCCTTAAAGATATTGAATTAAATATTTTTAATAACTAAGGAAATCACATATTTAAAATCTATATGAATCTCAAATAGTTGTCAGGAAATAAAAGCATTTTAGTTAAAATTATGACTCTGTAAAATTAAGATACAGGACACTTGTATCAAGAATGTAAGCACCTGGGCCAGGTGGCTTACAATGGCTCATTCCTGTAATCATACACTCAGGGAGGCCGAGGCAGGAGGATTGCTTGAGGTCAGGATTTGAGACCAGCCTGAGCAAGAGCGAGACCCTGGTCTCTACTAAAAATGGAAAAAATTAGCCAGGCATGGTGGTGCGCACCTGTAGTCCCAGCTCTTTGGGTAGCTGAGGCAGGAGGATCACTTGACCCCAGGAATCTGAGGTTGCTGTGAGCTAGGCTGACACCATGGCACTCCAGTCTGAGTAACAGAGTGAGACTCTGTCTCAAAAAAAAAAATGTAAAGAATATAAGCAACTAAAGTGATTCAATTTTTTTTAGAAAAGTCCTACATGAAGTTTTCTGCTTCAATTAACATTTGGTGCTGGGGAAAGTTCAAGCCATAGTGGTTGATGTTGTATTTGCCTCTTTGAGGTTAAATACTAAACAAAGAGTGAGTTAGAAATGTAAGCGCCATAAATGGGCTCAGGAGAAGTTCTCTGCTCCTAATCTCTTGTAGTTTATTTGAAGCATGTTGTGATGCATGACACTATCCAGATGAATTCTCAGGAGCAGTACAAACCTTTTAAAATTTATAGCTTCATCCTTACTCATAAGCTACACCTTCCCCTTTTATTTTTAAAGCTGGAAAACTAACTTTATCCCACAGAATATATTATATACCATGTTTTCACTAATATATATGGTTGGTTATAAACAGAAGAAACTTATTCTGGCAATTTTAAATTAAGCTGGGATTTAAGGACCTCAGCAGAATCAAAGAATTAAACAGAAACTAAAATTCAGCACCAGAAAAGACATAAACCAGAACTTTAAGTGTTTTGGTAGCTAAGGATGAACAAAGCACATTTCTCTAAAGCCCAACATGGCCTATGCAATGTGAATAAAAAGGTAATTGTCTAAGAGAGCTTTTAGCATATCTTTCCAGAAGAAAGGTGAATGCACACTGAATGACTGAAAAGCAATTAATATCTACTGCAATACACATACACATGTTCAGCTGTTTCAAAACTATCAGTGGGTAATTGTGTTGAGGCATTACCTAGGAAAGCAGCTTTATAAATATGCAAGCTTATGCTTTCATGAGGACTTACAATCTAGTGCAACATTCTGCTACCTTAGTCTTAGATTTGTTTATAAACAGTTACTGCTATTTTTCCTGTTGATTTCAGATCTTTTCTAACTTGGTAGGCTTCTTATATTTATGTTCTCTCTTCTTCCTGATGTTTTATATGTCATTGAGAACTAATTAAAATGTCTTAATCCACTCATTGATAGATATGATGTATAATAAAGTATTAGTATTTAAATTCAGCACTGTGGTTTATCTATCCTTTCAACAAGTGTTTATTAAATATCTTCTAAGTATTAGCCACCAGTGTATATGCTGAAGAATCATCAGTGAACAAAATGAATGAAAATTCCTTTTAGTATTCTTAATAAACAGATGCTTTGGTGCACTGGCAGCTTTTCCAGATATGTGTTACTTAATTTTATTTCATAATCAGTAAACTACAAATGCCCTTGATGTCTATTAAAATTATAGCTATTAATTTGTTTGTAAACTTTAGCACTTAAGTTTACATTTTATCAATTGACAATGAATATAATCAGTCTGTGATAGCATCTAAAATCAGGGTCCTCTGCAGTGAGCAGAGCAATCTGCTTTTTACTCTGAAACACAACTGGATATGCGTCATTGTCTCCCTAGGTCTATGTGGGTGCACATATTGTAAACCTCGTTTGTGATATCTCTTCTTATGCTGGCACCTGTATTGTTCTCCCTAGCTGGAATATTTGAAATGACTCAACAGATTTCAGACTCCACAGAATATACTTATATAAGGCTTTTATTTAAAAGCATAGAATATATGCAGGGAGAGAAAAAGGATGCCTATATGCATTGTGTCCAAGAGGCACTCCACAAGCTCCCCATGAGTCCAACCATACACATGGAATGTGTTTAATCTGCCTTGACCAGCCAAGATCTATGCAAAGAACCTCAGTTTCAGAATAGTCATCAGTGAATGACACTTTCAGTGGGGAGCTCTTGCAAATCCCCTTGTTCACAAAATCAAGGCAGGCTTGTTAAAACTGGTTAGGCTAGTCATAAACCATAAGCAATGAAATTAACCAGGGGGTTGCCAGGGGAGTTTCAGAGCCTACACACCATGTCATAAATCTCACTGCCTTTATCTTGGCCAAGAGTCAAACACCAAACATCCCAGTATCCCCAAAGATAAAGATAGAGCCTATCTACTCCAGTTGTAAAGCAACTCTGTCTTCAGAACACCTGATTTAATCATGTCCCAAACTGTCAGTATATTGAACCTCTTTTATTCCCCAATAGATAGGATCAGAATATAGGCCCTAAACCCCAAATCCAGAATGGATTGAGACCCTGTATGTAACTGTGGGCCACTACATCATTGTTTGCTGCTGTGTTGATTGGCTTGTGTAAATTTAAAAGAATCATTGTAGATTGGTCCTCTTCTTCTGCAAGCTGTAAGTATCTGCTGTACTCAAAAACTATGTTAGAGCTTTGCTGACAATCTGTATGATAATGTCTTCACATTTTATTTTTCTTTCTCTATAATGACCTTCCCCAAGTATCTGTATGCTCGGGATTAATCTCATCATTTCATAAATGCATTTCTTCAAAAGTCACCTGCCAGGGGATTTTGTTCTGGCCATCTTTTTAAAAGTTTCAACCCTTCCTAGCCTAATCATTTTATATTTCCTTTCTTTATATTTTGTCTCTCCTAAGCATTGATCACTAAATAACATAAATAATATTCTACCTATTTTGTTCATTATCTGTCTACTTTAATCGAAGTTAGACCCTAAGGGATGGGTTTCTTTTTCTGATTATTTATCACTGTATCACTAATGCCTAGAATAGTAACTGAGGTACTGTTCGTTGTCAAAAAATATTTATCGAATGAAAAAATG
Organism: Lepilemur ruficaudatus; assembly: GCA_963574885.1. NCBI lineage: Eukaryota > Metazoa > Chordata > Mammalia > Primates > Lepilemuridae > Lepilemur > Lepilemur ruficaudatus. The sequence goes on from CAUYRT010022870.1 coordinate 14,151, forward strand.
AATGAATGAACTTTGGATATTGACCCCAGCTGTAATCAAGGACAAACACAAGATCCCCTCTCATTTTCATGCAGATTTGAAATTTGTTTTTTTGAACATAAATTCTTTGAATCAGTGAATATGTCAACTACATTTTGGTATAGTACACCAAGTAAGTTCTAAGACATGCGGCTCATTGTATTTTGTTTATATTGTACATTTTAAAAATTATATTTTCAGTACTGTTTGCCCAGACTAAAACATTTATAGTCATTCTCAACTCCTGTCTTTGTCTCACACTCCACATTGAACACACAAAGTCATACAGTGAGAGCTACCTGTTTCTCTCTTGCTTCCAGCAGTTAATACTTAACAAAGAAGCCAGAGAGATCTTTTTAGATGTAATTCAGATCATGGCTTCAAAACTCTCTAATAGCTCCACATTCGGTTTAGTGTTAAATTCAAAGTCCTTAACAACACTTTGCAAGACTCTACTTAATTTGCTCCCTCCTTGCCTCTCTGATCTACTTTTCTACGTTTTTCCAAAACGTGCCAGCCACGTTGTCCTCCTATGGCAGATATGTTCCCCCGTTGGCATCTTTTTATGGGCTGAGCTTTCTTCCTGCTGTGTTCTGCCCTTCAGATATCCACAGGGCTCACTCTCTTACTCTTCCCAAGCCTTTGCTCAAATGTTACTTCCTCAGTGAGGCTTCCCTCTCCATCCTATTTCAAATTGCCTCATGTCTCTCCTTCTGAAGTAGCATCCCTGACTTCCCTTATCCTTCTCTACTTTTTCTTTCTTTTCCACCCTCAAAACTTAATCATTTTCTAATAATCTAGCACACATATTACTCATTAATTGCATTCCTTGTCTCTCCCTCCCCATGAGAGCATAAGATCCACAACACCAAGGATTTTTGTTTATTTTCCCACTGATATATCCCAAGTTATAGGCACAAAGTAGGCATTTGATAATATGTATAGAGTAAATGAATGCAAGTGTTTTGATTTTATGAAAGAAGTCATCTTGCATTATTTTATTTTTTCTTTATGTATAGTTTGATTTTTAGTGAAATATAAATGGTGAATAAATTACTAAATTGTCTTTAATTCTAAAATAAACAATTTAAGAATTATCTAAAATTCATTCATTATTTGTTTAACATTTAGATATCTAATATATACCAAGCTACAAGCAGGTGGTGACAGAAAGGTGAACAAGTTTCACTTCTGTATCCTCAGGGAAAGGAATTACACAGGCAATCACAAGAAAGCATGGTTACGGCTATGGTACAACCATACTATACTCCCGGGTTTCTCCAAAGTGCTCTGTTTGCACTTTAGTTCTTGGCTTACTAGTAGAAAAGCAAATATGGCATGGTATTAATATAGCACACTGCATTATAAATAGTAAAATATGTACACAAGTGTGACTCCATTAGTGCTAATGGCAGCAAGTAACATACACCCTCTTCAAAGCATCATCACGCACCAAGAATACATTGTGAGCTAAAGTTCTTTTGGGATATCTCTTTATTACAATACTTTATTATGCATAAACAACACCTAATAAGAAGACTACTTTTTAAATTACAAGCCTATTTCACTAAAAAGGATTTTTAATGCTAACTATATATTATTGAAGGGGCATAACAGTCTATTCATATTTTAAAAATATTTTGGAAAGGATTACACATCTCCTTTAAATGATTAGACCTGTTTGGGTTTTTCTTGTCCAAGAGGTGCCCTTGCTCTGTGCTGACTCCACTGCCTGAGGCAGCAGGGTGAGCTCATTTCCTTTGTACCAAAATTGAAAACTGACTGCTTCTTGGTTGAGAGTGCCTTGCTGCTCATCAGGCATTATATTATCTTGCCAAGCACCACAGGAGAGTTATCATGGGGATATTGCTGATTGCTAGAATGCACTTAGAACTGATAAATATGCAGATGTGTAGAATATTAAATGACTTTATTAGCAATCATCATGTTATGCCATTAGGTTCATCTGTATGATCAAAAATTGGCAAAAATTAATCTAATTTTTTTTAAAACCCTCTTCTTATTCTTTTAAATACATTTCCCATTTAGGGTAAAGATGACTAAAGTTAAAGGAAATCACCAAACACTATGTCCCTACTGCTATTCACTTTTGAATAAACAAATATTAATTTTAAGTGAAAGCAATTTCATAAGCTGAGTAGAAAAAGTTTGCAACAAATAGAAATTTTTCTGCTCAATAAAATTGACAACCTAGCATACCATGCAAAAAAATATAAAATGTATAAATTGAAGTCTTTGACTCTTAAATTAAGCTGATTAAAAAAATTGAAGTCTTTATTCAAACATAAGTGAAAATGAGAAAAGTAGGTATCAGTGTCTACTTCCATCATTAGAAATTTAGTTTATATATAATAAAATTAAGTGGCCCATTTCCCATAGGTTTTTTATTTCTGAAACACATCTGAATGATCCAAACATCAATATTTTTATTTGCATGTATATATCTGGATTTATTAAATTTATTATTTGATTTCAGATAATTAACTGTCTCAAAAGTTTTAGAATACAGTTTTGTCATTTTACTGTCAGTAGTTATGGTAAAATAAAAATTTAATAAGCAAAATTCATCCCATTGTATTTCAGAAGGACTATTTGTTATAGGATGACAATGAGAAATGGTAAAAAATATGAGCAAAAAATGAGAAGAAAATTGAAATCTCAGGTAGATGTTACTTGTTTAGATTTAATTATAATAGAAATTGAATACATTTTTTTGAGCATTAGCCACTTAACTTGTTAAACTATTAGTCTGTTGAACATTAACTATCAACTAATGAATGTCTACTGATAAGCAACAATATGCTTATATGTGAATTTTATTGCCAGTCTCCTGGGACATGTACACCCATGACAATCCACTAGATCTTATTATCTTCACAATGATTCCTCTTCTAAGAGCTTAAAATCAAGTTTTCTACTCTGCACGACGGACATCTATTTTTCTAATTTCCTCTTCCACATGCTGTCTCTACTCTTTTTTCCTACTAATTGAGACTTTGAATTCTTAAGTTTTTTTCTTTTTTAATCTACCAAATTCCACTTCTATTTTGGCCTTCACTTTCATAGCTATCCCCAGACTGTACCACTGTATGTCATTTCTTGCTAATTTTCTTAGTTCTCTTACCTTATTATCTTTTTTGTCTCACCCATGAAGTACACCATCAATACCCAAATGATTTGCCCTATACGCACTCCATTCCTCCGCCTGACCCATACAGTGCTCGTCGTATATAACTCACACAGCTGCCAGATTGACCCAATATGAAACATGGAGTGTGCTTTCACTCTGCCTAGATATCTGATTACACTTTCTAATTTGTCTTTTTATTCTTCATTTTATAGTTTTCATAATGTCTCTACTCTCCTCACAGCTTCAGCCCCTCCACTGAACTCTTTTTTTAAAGGTTGAAATTACCTTTTATTTTTCAGGGAACATTGAACTTACCTGACAGATTCACATTCAAACTATTACACCCATAAAAGAAAAACTTCATTTCATTTACACCAAGCTTTCTTTTTCTAAGATATTCTAAGAACATGTAACTCCTGAGGTTCTCATACACAAGATCTGTCTAAGACTGAGGAGGTACAAAGATAAATGAGGAGACTAAGTGACTACTTTACCATCACAAGCCTTGCACACAAAGCACTGTGTTGTATTGATGTGGCTAGGAAAAGCTTACAGAAAGAGAAAATCTCTTTGGTGAATACTTGAGGGTGGTACATGAACACACAGATAAACCTTCTAGTACTCCAGGGATAACAGTAAGCACAAGATAGTAGACCATCACTGGAGGTATTTAGACTGTTACTGTACTGAAGGTAACTGTATCCACAAAAACAACAAAACTCAGCTCAGTTGAACCCAAAGACTAATACCCTAACAGAAAATGAGGTATAAAATAGCTGCATGTAAATATTGTTTACCTCATACTCTGATGTTCTTTTTCATATGTGTATGAATTTCCACCAAAAGTTGCAAGACACTGACACACAAGGCATGCAAATATTTCCCATTACAAAGAAATAAAATAGTCAAATGAATGTCGATGAATGTTCGATGTTTGAACTATTAGACAGTAACATTGAAATAATTTTATTGATGTGTTAAAAGATGACTAAGTTGTGATTGCATCAAAATTATAAAATCCTCAGGTATAAATGTAACAAAATATGTGCAAGCCAAGAACAATGAGAGAAACTACATAAAATAGAAATAAAAATCATGAATTGGAAAACTTAATATCATTAAGACCTTAATTCTCCCCAAACTGAGTTAATTAATCCATGGAATACAAATCAAAATTCCAGCATATATTTCTATAAAAATTGTTCATCTTAATAAAATATCTAGATAAAAATGCATTTAGAATAGCCACATTTTTAAAAGGATAATCTGGATAGATTAACTTACTTGATTTCAAGTTTCCTGTAAGGTACAGTAATTAAAACTGTGTTAATGGTGTGCTATAGGTTACTTGTAACCCCTCCCCCCCCGAAAGATATAGTTGTGACCTTCTTTGAAAGTAGAGGGCACACAGAGGTACTCAAAGTAAGCTCATTAGAGTGGGCCTTAATTCAACGTACCCGATATTCTTACAAAAAGGGGGAAATTACACACAGGGAAGGCACCATTTGATGATTCGATTTAACCTTCCCCAAGCCAAGAAACTCTCCCCAAGAGGAAGCTAGGGGAGAGGTCTGGAACAAATTCTTCCCAAGCATTTTCTAGAAGTATGGTGCTGCCAACTTTAGACTTCTAGCCTTCAGAATTGTTAGACAACAAATTTCCGTTTTTTAAGCTACGGGGTTTGTAGTACCTTGTTACAGCAGCCCTAATAAACTGATACATAGTGTAAGGATAAACACATAGATTAACTAAACGGGAAAGAGAGTCCAGAAATAGTACTAAACATGTATGATCAATTGATCTTTTGACAAAGATACCAAGACAATTCAGTTGGAAAGGTTAGTCATTTCAACAATAATGTAACAGTAGATATTAATATGAAAAGAAATTATCTTCAATACAGTCATGCATTCTTTAACAAGGAGGATACATTCTGATAAATGTGTCCTTAGGTGATTTTGTTGTGTGACCGTGATAGAATGTATTTATATAAACCTAAATGGTACAGCCTACTACACACCTAGGCTTCATGGTGTAGGCTATTGCTCCTAGGCTACAAACAATGCAACCTGTTACTGTACTGAATACTGTAGGCAACTGTAAAACCATAATAAGTATTTGTATATTTAAACATACCTAAACATAAAAAGGTACAGTAAAAATACAGTGTAAAAGACAAAAATGTTATACTTATACAGGGTACTTACCGTGAATGAATCTTACAGAACTAGAAGTTGCTCCAAGTGAGTCACTAAGTGGGTGGTGAGTGAATGTGAACGTCTAGGACATTACTGAACACTACTGTAGACTTTATAAACATTGTACACTTAGGCTACACTAAATTTACAAAAAAATATTTTTAATAACACAGTAAACTTAACTTATTGTAACTTTTTTACTTCATAAACTTTTTAATTGTTTTAACTTTTTATTCATTTTAATAGCTTTAAAAACACAAATATTGTACAGCTGTATAAAAACGCTTTTTCTTTATAGCCATATTCTATAAGCTTTTTTCTCTTTTTAATTTTAATTTAATTTAATTTTATACTTTTTAAGCTTTTGTTTTAAAACTAAGACACAAACACACACATCAGCCCCCTAGGCTGACATAATAGGGTTAGGATCGGCAATGACACGCACGGAGCCGTCATCTCCTATGATAACAATGCCTTCTTCTGCAATACTCCCTGAAGGACCTGCTTAAGCCTGTTTTAAAGTTAGCTTTTTTTTTTTTAACAGTGAAAGGAGCACACACTAACATAATAATAAAGGCAATCAAATACTAAATACATAAACTAGTAAAATAGTCATTTATTATCATTATAAAGTATTATGTACTGTACATAATTGTATGTGCTGTACTTTTACATGGCTGGCAGCACAGGTTTGTTTAAGGTCGGTTTACACCAGCATCACCGCAAACGAGTACAGCATTGCGCTAAGACATTGCGACTGCTATTACTCACTAGAGGATAGGAATTCTTTAGCTCCATTATAATCTTATGGGATCACCATCATATATGTAGCCTGTCATTGGCCAAAATATTGTCATGCAGCACATACCTGTACTTACTTGACCCCATATTAAAAAATTTTTATCTCCAAATGGGTCATGTACCAACACCTTAGAGCTAACTACAAAATTTCTAGAAGAAAATTAGAAACATATAAGAAATTTTGCAAATCTTGGGTTAGGTTAGGCAAAAATGTCTTGTATAGGACCCAGAAAGTATGAAAAGAAAAAAATACATAAGTTACCTTGTTGAGGAGGAAAGATGGCGGGGTAAAGGCGACGTCCTGGCCGCCGGCTCCCCGGGAAAGAGGCGAAGAACCCGGTCTGCGACGCTCGAGTGGACGGCTCCCCCGCAAGGACAGCGTTGTGAAACTGCAGAGAAACAGCGTGCGACACAGGAAAAAGAAAAGGTGAATGGGAGATAGGATCACAGAGTCTGGAGAGTGCGAGGTAAACAGCAGAGACGGGAGCGTGGGGCCGCGCCCGGCCAGCGAGCGCAGCGGGCTCCGGCCGCAGGAGGACGCGCTGCTGCCCCGCGCTGGCCTCCACACCCGCCCGGGCAGCGCCCCGCCTGAAGCCGGTGCAGAATCACGGCCCGAGACGCGGGGCTCTGTGGAGAGGGCGACAGCGGGAAGCATCTTGAACTCCCCGGAGGAGCTCTGTGCCGGGGCTGCCCTGGGCGAGGCAGGGAGCTACTGCTCGAGGACACGGGCGCCTCTGACTCAACGCAGGTGAACACTGGGAAGGGCGCTCTCACCTGGAAGCCGCTGCAGGCCATTAGGCCGGTGCAGAGTGGGTCAAAAAGTAAAAGACCTCCTGCCGGACGGGCGCGACCTTGCCGAGGGCGACACACAAGAGACAACGGGGGTCCTGTTGACTTGGCTCCCCAATCCGGCATCTGCCAACTCCTGAACCGAGGCCCCCCGGCGCTCGCACCCTGCGGGTGGGCGGCCGCCATTTTAGGAGTCCACACCCCAGACGCTGTGGTGAGCTACGGTTTCAGGCAACACCCTTATTCCAGCCCTGGGACTCTTGTGGCAGGCTCTGCCCTTCCCCGACCTATTGTCAACTAGCCACCGGTTTTGACGGGCGAATTTTGAGTGCTTCCCCAGTTGTGGGAGGCTAATACTGGCAGGATTCACAGGCCCCAGGGTGCTGGGTGGACTCTGGCATCACCCCTCCCCCAGCGCAGCGACTTTCCCACCAAAAGTGGTAGGCTCCGCCCCTGAAGGTAGGGAGAGGGAAAAAAAGTCATTCCCTGTACAACGGGCATGAATCTGTGGATCCCTGGCACAGATCAATAGTTGACAGCTCAGTGACTCGCCCTGTTGGACTGGCTTAGGTCATCCAATAGGATCATAACTCTGGGGCCTGATCTCCACATCCAGGTGGTTGCCAACAGTGGGGTTCACTGTCAGGGAATGAAAATTTTGGCCAGAGGCCACAGCAGGTGCAGCAAGTAACTCCTCGCATAAGGAGCAGCCTTCCAAGTGTGGTGGAAGTACCCTGAATAACATATTAGCGACTCCCACTAGTGGCAGATCAAGCAACCGTAGAAGCACGCACATCCAGGCTGGTGGGCAGCAGCTGCAATCTGCCTTGCTCCTACCACCACTTTAAGGCGAATAGGGTCCGAGTAACCCTCGGGAGTGGCAAGACCCTTCCTAAAGACTGGGGCATTAGTATTCCTCACCTGGGGACAACAAACCAACACAGAGGCATCAGATCACCTTGTTAATTTGCTCCTCAACACAGTCTACAACCAATGACAGAAAGGGTAACCCCACAGCTGAACACAGTTCCTTCCACCTCAAACTATTAGAGGGCAGTGGAGTTATACACAGAGATGCGAATCACCACGTGGGAGCTTAAGCTGGGAGACCAAACTCACTAATCTCCGCTGGCAAGAGGTGACGACCACCGGTCAGAGGTCATCTCACTTGCCCAAATACCTCCAGGGCGATACAAGACCAGCACGTCTCCTCCCACCACTGTTAAGGAATGACCCATGGGGGCTTGAAGTTAAAGGCACAAACCAGTACTGGCACTCCTAGTTCTCAGTCAATTATCCTGATGAGAAAAAACAGAGAAAGAACACAGGCAATATGAAAAAGCAGAGAGAAAAGTGACCCTCAAAAGAAATCATGAGACCCTCAAAATCAGATTCTACTTTAAATGAAATGATTAAATTGATGGAGGAAGAATTTCAAATATGGATTGTAAGGAAACTCAATGGAATAGAAGAGAAAATAGAAACCCAACACAAAGAAACCATCAGAACAATACAGGAGATGAATGAAAAATTCTCTTACAAAATTGAAATATTATGAAAAAACCAAACAGAATTCTTGGAAGTGAAGGAGGCATTCAAGGAACTTCAAAACACAGTGGAAAGCCTTAAAAATAGAATGGATCATGCAGAGGAGAAAATCTCAGAGCTTGAAGATAATGTCTATGTGCTAAACAAATCAGATGAAGAAAAAGAACACAGAAGCAAGAGACAAGAGCAGAGCATACAAGAAATGTATGATTATGTAAAGAAACTAAATATATTTCTCCATATGATAAATACAATATGTAACAGGGGTAGCTGAAACATACTTTCTTTTTTAATATCCGTTTCTATTTTCCATCAAAGCAACTCATTTTTCATGTATCATATAATGGCTCACATTTGTAGATCATGTTCTGATCTAAAGGATAATTCTATCCTTTTTAAAAATAATAATTCTGCATCACAAAAAACATAGATTCCAAAATGTAAACAAATTCATTATCTGTGGCTGCTTTCAAATTACTTTCATAAAGCACATTGTGAATTAGTTCCAAATAATAAAGTCCTTTCTGTTATCTTGATGTAGTAAACACCGAGATCATGTGAAATTGCTTGTCAGGATAATACACTATTTTCCTTGCTCTGCCTATAAAGATGAACATGGATACATTGGGTCTGTCTCAGGAGCTCTTTCATCAGCTAGTATCAGAAAGGTGCCACTAGGAAACACTTTCAGCAGCTTCACCATGTCACCGAAGATGTGTAATTTTTTTATACATTTATGCTCTATTATCTTCGTGTGGTTGCACTTTTTCCCCCATGACCTGTTACATCACAGTAAAATGTTTGCTTAAAGATCCAGACATTACATTGTCATATGTGCCTCTTTTCCTGCTGTCTTCTCTTCTATGACTTCCTCACTGGACTAGAGCAGGCTGCTGTCACACAGGCAATGAGAAGAAAATGTGGTTCAAGAAAAAAGGAAGAAACAGGCTATTGAGTCGACAACTAGAATTGCCTCTCACAAGGTACATTTCCCACTTAATTTCTTTTATTAATCAGACCCTGTATTTTTACCATAGGTGATAACGATGGGTGCCAGCCTAAGTTTGCAATCATGGAATCACGGCCTTAGGAAATATTACAGAATTATAGCCCATAAAGTCAAAATTTAAGATATGGTTAAAATGAGACTATAATAAATGATTTAACTCCTATGAATGGCAATTAATTGCTTTATAGAAATCTCTTTTTTAAATCAGGCTTATACTTTCTAAGTCAAATTTAAATTCTAATTTTATTTCTATTGCAATAAAAAATTCTGTACTGTAAAACCTGTCAGATGAAAATAAAATTTTGATGGAAAAAGAGAAACAATTTTACATATTGTGAATTTTGCATTCTATAATAGAGACACATATTCTACAAGCAAAAATATTCCTCTAATGTGAAATTAAAAGATTCTGTCAAACTAGAAAATGTATGCCCACAAGAGTGAAATTCTAAAGTGATTCCTTAACCAAGTATAATTATCTATTAAATACATCAATTAGCTGTTTGATTCATTTTGGTATGTACCTCTTAACAAATATTTTGTAAACAAAAATAAGATGGACTTTTATTTGAGCAAAAGCTAAGATAAAAATTGTTGAAAATAATTTATGCTCATTTTTATCAGAACTCTTGATATGCTCATAAAATATTGATACTATAAAAAATTATTTTGTATATACATCATATAGACCAGTATCAAAAATCCAAACCATGCTCTGCAATGTCTGATATATTAATAAGCTTATTTTTTAAATGTTCATACTACTCAAATAGTCAATTATATAAATTGATTATCTTCTAGAATTAGGCAGTGACAGTCTGCACACAATCAAGAGACCCTACCACTAGGAAAGGAACCACCTGCCTCTGCCCTAGCTTCTAAAGACAGTCCTATTATTCCTATGACTACTCTGGGCTCTGCATGTCTGTTTTATATTTCATTTTTGGAGACAGAGATGAACATATCTTGCTTGTTCCCCTGCCCCTGACTGGCGCTAATGAGCAGGAGAAAGGAAAAGATGATTTCTCTACACTTAGTGAAATCAGAGGCTGATGATGGGAGCATGGCTTCTGCTGTGGTCCTGTTCTAGGTGGGCATCCACCTTGTTTTAACTAAAAGGTGCAAGAAGTGTTTCTAATCAGAAATCCAGACAATCCTCAGGAGAAGGACACACAGATGGAGAAAGGATCACTGCAAACACAGACAACAAACAAGCAGTCATCAGGTAATAACCCGTCGGCACTTGAAGGAAGCTTCTTGAATATTTAGAGTATTGAGAACATCAGCAAATCTTTCTCTGGGAGAAAGGAAGAGCTTATAAAATCCCCCAGTCTCTTTTAGCACTGAACCCTAACTTAACAAGACATGTAAGATTTGCCTCGCTGGCCTCCAGTGTTCTACCTCATCTCCTGTCACTGTCGGGATACATGTGTCTCTGTCTGCAAGCGTGTGTGTGTGCTAACTGTGGACCTGTTCATGGATGATGTGCACTTTATCAGCCTCATGCTCACTTTATCCTGGGAAGCAGGTGAGCCTTATGGGTGGCTGCTCTTAACCTATTTCTCCCAGGGCTCCCATCACCTCCCACTTCTAGGAGCCTTTCTATCACCTTTCTTACCAAACACGCCAATTCTTCTTGTTATTTGTTTTAAAGGTGGTATTAATGGTAGGAGCAAAAGGCAGGGAGTCTCTGTCTTGTGATTTGGGGAAATTGAGAACATGTTCATACCCATGGTAATGACCACCTCACCTCTTCTACCTTCTATTTACATGCACCTTTGTTGCTTTTCCTTTATGACTCCTACCACCACCAACACTTATTTTATTATTTTTTTTTCCCCAAGAGTCTGAGAATATTTAGAAACTCAAAACAAGAGGCTGATGACATCTTAGGTAGGTCTGGCTCTTTCCTTATTAATGTTCCTCTTAGAACTTCCTTCAAGGAATCCCCATTGTCACCTATTCATTGGGCGAACTCTTGAAGGTTTTTCCATACAATGCTCTTACTGTGCACTTGAGAAATACGCTCCTTGCTTGTTTTTCTCAGCAGTAACCCCACCAGCTCTAGAGTCTTATTCCCTTTCCTCATCCTTCTCTAGCTTCAATTTATAATTCTAGAGCTCAGCCTATGCTTCAAACAAAATTTGACTTCTGTGAAGAGAGGCCTGAAGGTACGCCTGTCCTCTGTTGAGACCCAAGATGTGATTTTTTAATATCTATCTAAATTGTAACAACTCTATTGAGACACTCACATATAGTACATTTCTTCAATATAAAATGGTTTAATCATTTCCTTCAATGGTATTTATTTATTTATTTATTTTAGAGACAAAGTCTCACTCTGTTGCCTGGGCAAGTGCTGTGGCCTCAGCTTAGCTCACAGAAACCTCAAACTCCTGGGCTCAAGTGATCCTGCCTCAGCTTCCCAAATGGCTCACCCTCCTGAGTGGCTCAGCCTCCTGAGTGGCTGGCACTACAGGCACGCACCACCATGACCAGCTAAGTTTTTCTGTTTTTAGTAGAGACAGGGTCTCACTCTTGCTCAGGACTCAAGCTGGTCGGGAACTCCTGAGCTCAAGCTATCCTCCTGCCTCAGCTTCCCAGAGTGCTAGGATTACAGGTGCGAGCCACCGCGCCTGGCCTTCAATGGTTTTTAGTATATTCACAATCGTGCAAACATCACCACAATCAATTTTAGAACATTTGCATCGTGCCAAAATAACCCTGTACCCATTAGTAGTCACATTCATTTCCCCCTAAACCCCTCCTAGCTCTAAGCAGACACTAGTCTATTTTTTTTGCATCTATAGATTTGTCTATTCTTGACATTTGAATAAATGGAATAATAAACATGTAGTCTTTTGTGACTGGCTTCTTAGTATAATATTTTGGTATAATATTTTCAGGGTTTATCCATACTGTAGCATGTACAAGTACCTCATTCATTCTTATGGCCGAACGATATTTCATTTTATTTATCCATAAAGCAGTTTATAGATATTTAAATTATTTCTATTTTGGGGCTATTATGAAAAAGCTGCTGTGAATATTTGTGTGCAAGTTTTTGTGTGAACTTACGCTTTTATTTTCTTATCTATATATCTAGGAGTGGAATTGCTGGGTCATATGGTAATTCAATGATTAACTTTTCGAGGAACTTCCAGTCCATTTTCTAAAGAGGCTGAACCATTTTACATTCCTACCAGCAATGTATAATAGTTCTGACTTCACATTCTTGCCAACATTCATCTCTTTCGTATTATAGTTATTTTGGTAGGTATGAAGTGGTAGCACACAGTGCTATTGGCATTTCCCTGATGGTTAGTGATGTTAAATATCTCTTCATGTGCTTATTGGTCATTTGTATATCATCCTTGGAGAATTGTTTATCCAGATCTTTTTTGCCCATTATTAATTGAGTAATTTAACTTTTCACTGTTGAGTTATAAGGGTTCTTACTAGTTTTATTCTATATACAAGTCCCTTATAAGATAATGCGATTTGTAAATAGTTTCTACCATTCTCTGGGTGGTATTTCATTTTATTGATGATATCATTTGCAAAACAAAATTTTTGAATTTCGATAAAGCCTACTTTATCTATTTTTCTTCTAGTACTTGTGCTTTTGGTGTCATATCTAATAAGATTTGCTTAATTAAAGTTCACTAAGATTTACTCCTTTGTTTTCTTTTAAGAGTTTTATAATTTTTGCTCTTACATTTGATACTGATCCAATCCAAAGTTATTTTTATGCACAGTGTGATGAAGGCATTCAACTTTGTTGTTTTTCTTGTGCACCAGCAGCATTTGTTAAAGTCTATGCTTTCCACATTGAATATTCTTGGCATCCTAGTCAAAAACCAATTGACCATAAATGTTTGGATTTATTTCTGGACACTCAATTCTTTTGCATTGATTTATATGTTTACATTAGAGTCAGTACCACACTGTCTTGATTACTGTAGCTTTATGGTAAGTTTTGAAATTAGGAGTGTGAGTCCTCTAATTTTGCTTGTCTTTTTAAATATTGTTTTGGCTACTCTTAGTTCATTAAATTTTTATATAAATATAGAATCAGCTTGTTAATTTCCACAAAAAAATAAAAAAAACAAAACAGGTAGTGTTTTGGTACGTATTGCATTAAATCTGTAGATCACTTTGCAAAGTATTGTTTTCTTAATAAGAGTAAGTCTCCTGATCCATGAGCATTGGATAGCTTCCATTTATTTATGTTTCTTTAAATTCTTTCAATGATATTTTGTTTCTTTCAGTGCATATGTTTTATGCTTCTTTTGTTACCTTTATTCCTAAGTTTTATACTCTTTCTGATACCATTATAAATGTAATTGTTTTCTTAATATCACTTTCAGAATGTTCATTACAAGCATATAGAAATCATTGATTTTAATATATTGGTCTTGTATCCTGCAACCCTGATAGTTCATTAGTTCTATAGTTTTTAGTGGATTTCTTATAATTTTCTATATAGACGATGTCATCTGCAAACAGAGACAGTTTTACTTATTCCTTTCTAATTTTGATGCTATTTTTTTTCATTTGTCTACTTACCCTAGTGAGAACATTGTTAGAAGTAGAATAGTACAATGTTTAATATAGTACAATGTTGAACAGAAGCAGGCTTATTGTCTTGTTTCTAACTTTAAGAGGCAGAGATAGAATTTTTGATTAAAAAAAAAAAAACAGAAACTGCGTGTGGGGTCCTTTACTTCTCTATTCTTTCACAATTAGGCAGCAATTATTTGTCCCTCGCTCTTCTGCTCCAAGTGGCAGAGTGTTTGAAAGGGTGCTGCTTATTTTAGCTAAGATAGAGAGTATGTTCAATGTTCCATGCAGCCCAGCTAAAATGGGAATAGTCAGCACTCAAAGGTCATATAGCCAAATAAAAACCAAAACAAAACAAAGCAAAACAACAACAAAAAAATTCAGCAGATGTTACCTAAACCTTCCATTGAAACTAAGCAGTGTCATTGAGAACAAAATTTTATTTTCTCTATATAATGACTTGTAAAGAAACACATGCAAACACACACAAGGAAAAACTGAATACAATATCATCCATTAAAAATACATAAATGTGTATGTGTATGCAATTTTTCTTTACATAAAACTTTTACAAAAAATCTGCCAGACAAAGTGAAATAATAGAACATGTACAACTTTTGCAGCCAAGCAGTACTGCATTGAAACTTCCAATTACTACTTTTGTGATTCTTTTAGAAAAGTACCAACTGATCTCACCTCTTAAGCATTAAGTGCCACTTCCAAATTAGAATTGTATTTTGGGAATTGGAGATAAAGTAAGTAAAATTCCCAGTATAATGATAGACAGTAGCACTGATTACAAAGAGTACAAACCAAAGGAAACAAACAATAGCAAAAAATTTATGTAATTCATATCTAGCCAAGTATATTTTTTGATAATCAATCTCAAATATTTTAAGAAATAATTATGAAATTGTGACTATTCAGAAAAACTTGTGGAATGCTTAGATATTGATGGTTTTAATCATTAATTCCTAGAATGTCCTACATATCTATGCATAACTGCTCAATGATTTTCTTTAACTCATATTTCAAAACTCAGTTCAAATGTCTCGGTAACTTTTATTATTCTCAAGAATGACTTTTTGTTTCCACAGCATTCTTGTCTATCTGCACTAAGATACTTTTCTATGCAAGGGAAAGTATAAATAGAAAAAAAATTACTTCTTCCTTTTAAAAATAAGAGAAGAAACTTGACTTCCATTGCCTTCCTTTTTCAGAGCATTTAGAGATTTGTAATTGAATATTTTTTTCTGTCTTTTTGAAGTGTACATAAAACTTTTTAGAAGCTAAATGAGCCTATTGCCTGCTTTCAGATCCAGGAATGTTTTTCTCAAATACCTGAGAATCATCTTCTTAAAATGTCATCATAATGAAAGACAGTGCCCCTATCTCCCACTTTTTCTCGAAGGGTTGGAGCTTAACTTTGAAGGGAATTTACTTTCAAGTTGCAAAACTACTGCCTGTCATAAAGATATGAGAAGTTTAGTTTTCTTTGAATAGAGCCAATTAACTAACACAGATGGTCACCCCAATTACCAAGTAAATTTAGGATGAACTATGTGTGACAAATGGTGCTGTCAAGTCCTCTTACTTAAGGACTAGTTATTGTGTATCTTGAGAACATGTATGTAATAGGTTGTATCTGTTTCGCTATGAACAAGCATGAGATTTCTTTCTGTCTTTGCAATTTATTAGCAGATTCATATTCTAGTTTAATATTTATTTAGCTAAAAACAAACAAACAAACAGCAACAGAAACACTCTTTTTTGTTTTCTTTCTCTTCTCCCTTTGTGGAGAGGTTTTCTGTGCTGGGAGAATTTTTTTAAAATTATCTTTCCCTAACAATTTTTGTCACAAGGATGAGATATATGACAGTTCTTGAATTGAGCAGATGAGCTTAAAGTCAGTGACCACACAATGATCGGGTAAGAGTTCCCAAATTATAAAATGTCTTCCTTCTATCTCTCTATGCTTTGGGAATATTAGCTGGACAGACCCTTCTCTCCAACTTCAAAATATTACTATTGAATAGGCATGGAAAATCCAGGCTCTGAAGTCTTGTCAGGATCACCATTTGGTTGGAAAATATTGGATGCCAGAAATGTTGTCTTCAGGTCTTTCTGTTGAAGGAGTAACATCTCTTTGTCGTATTTGGAATGGATAAATGACAATCCAGTACGATAGTTCCCTGAGGATAATTCTTTTGACTTGGATAAGTTAATGAACCTATTTTCTTGGATTCTCAGGCCTTATTACAAGCATATGAATTGCTGGTATTTATGGGATGGATATCATTCTAAGGAGAAAATTTAAGATGATTGGGACGGCCAGAAGAAAAAAAAATAGAAAAATGGAAGAAGAAATGTGAGAATTAAAAACACTTTCTCTTTCACAAAACCCTCCTCTTCTCATTTCTTCCTCCATGTCCTCTGCTTTTCTTTTCTCGGAAAGAGATAATCTTTTAGATGGTAGCTTTCTTTGTTAGTGAAGATCCCTGTAAAGAAAGATGAGGGCACAACTTCTTTAGCTGATAATGAACGACTTGTCCTTGCTGAGACACAGGTTTGTGTGGCTTGTGGCCTAGTATGGAGTCTACTTCATGACTTATCTCAGATCTCACCTCCGAGAGTCCCTTCTCAGCCACCTGCCATGTGGCTAGGAAAGAGACCTAATCAGGTAATAATTTGGAATTTGGATAAAAGACCCCCTCATATAAAGGCAACAGGATTGAGAGTAACTGCACTGGTCACTTGGAAATGGCAAACAGGTGTTCAGCTAATTAATGTTAACATGGGAAGGGAGACCAAAGTGCCATATAATTTACAATTTTTGTTTGTTTATTTGTTCTCAATGCAAGGAAAATCAGCCCATCCTATTTGGATCACCCACAAAGATGATGCCATTGAGAAGTTATCCAGGACTTCTGCATAATTTACATGCCTTTCTCACAGGCTGATATTACTCATTTAAAGGTTTTTTATCTTTATGGCACCAGAAATGTGCAGGAATACTCCACAATGTGCTGTCAGTTTAAACACCATGAATGGAAATGTGCACTAGGTACTGTGTGGAAATATGCAAATACCCGATTTTGCTTCTTTGATTGATCTAGGCACATCACGGTCCAGAGTATCACAGGAAAGGATATTGTGGCCAAGGGAAGCCAACTATCTGCCATCCTCCGCAACTATGAAAGCTCTCAGGGCATTAGAGACCCATAAGAAGAACTGCTTAAGGCAGTACTTGAAGCCTTTCTGCTAAAAGTCAGCTGGGAAAAGTTTCATTGGTGTACCCAGAAGATGGGAGAGTCCCCCAGTTGATTTCATTGGTGGTTTAATATTTTCTTGAAAAACATTGCCAAGAAACCAAGGGAAAATCAAAATTGCCCTTTGGCCCTAACCACATTTTTATTGGCTATTCTGCTATCAAAACCCAAGTTAAGGAAAAGGTGATAGAAAGGCAAGAACAGGCTGTTATTCAAATAGTAGCAGCAGTTACTTGGTTTGAGAATATCTAAAGAAACACAAATAAGACAAGAATTCAAAGGCTGCTGTGTGGGCTGCTCAGTTAGAACTCTTTGCTAAAGGGAATGATCTCTTCTGGCCAGCCAGCCTATGAAGGAAGCAAAGGATGAAGGGAAACCCGTATGTCATTATTGCAAGAAGCAAGGACACCGGAAGAGGAATTGTAGAAACAAAGAATGTAGGAATTGAAGGAACAAGGAAATCAGAAAAGCCCAGAAAGCCAGAAAGTAATTAGTCAATAGTTTTTTTTTTTTTTATTTACCTCAACCAGTAGATAGTGAATACCTGAAAGGCAAGGCCATATATTGCTATTTTTTATACCGATGCCTAGTATTTATTAGATAGTTAATAAATATAGATTTAATCCTATTATGATTACTAAATATTATATTAAATATATGCATGATGATAAATGGTTAAAATATTATAAAAGAAAAAAGCACTTCTGCTTTACAAGCAGCTATATCTTTTTTATTTCTACTGTGCTCTCATACCAGCCTTTCCCCTACCCCCATGAATCATTTTATCCCTACAATTTCTGAAATGTTTACTTGTAATTGCCCAGATCTTAACTTTTCATGGCTCTGTGCATTTACATGTATGCCGGTTCCCCTCCCCCATCTCAGGAATCCCTTCCACAAACAATCCTGGACCTGGGACTGTGGCAGTTGTGTTTGCATGTAGGCAAGAGAAAGGATGACTAAGGGATATGAGCGGGAGGCGGACTTACTTTTGAAAGGAACTTCTTTGTGTAACTTTGAAATTTTGTTCTATGTATGCATTATCTATTCAAAAATAGATACAATAATTAAATATATTTTGATAAGAAAAACTTAATACAGAGGTCACTTCCTCTAGGAATTCTCCCACTACCCTTTGTTGGCTAGGGTGTTGGCCACTTGAAAGTAGAGCGCTGCTTGGAACCAGCCACCAATTCAGCTTAATAAAGGGTTGCTGAGTGAATGAAGGCATAGGAGGAAGCATGGGTTACCAAGTTATCAATGGCTCTAGTATTTTAATGGAAAAATCTCTTCCAACTGCTGTGGACAAGAAATGACAAATCTTACCTCTAAGCTATTGGACTGAAGAGCAGGGACAAGTTTTAGAAAGAAGTTAATCTCTGTCCTGCAATCAATAATTTCTTGTTCACATGGCAGTGTTTAAAACAGCTTTTAAGCAAAAACTCCTGATGAAACATGTCTTTCTTCACCACAGTGAAGTTCTGTTTCTGCCTGTGACTAAAATGGTGTTCAATGAGTCTGTTTCAGTGTCTGTCTTAATACATACATTGTAACACTAGACATTCCTTAATGAGGGAAGTAATTTTTCAAAACCACAGATCAATAATTATGATTCAGTGGCATATCTCTTTTGAAGAGCATTACAATATATTTGGCACAGTAGTCTCCCTGTATTCATGGAGAATAAGTTGCAAGATCCCTGTTAGATGCCTTAAACCATGGCTAGTACTGAAGAACCCTGTCCATACCATGTATATACTATGTTTTCATGTATACTTATGATAAAGTTTAATTCATGAATTTGGCACAGTAAGAGATTAATAACCAATAATAAAATAGAACCATTCTAGTAATTTACTATAGTGTTATGTGAATGTTTCTCTCTCAAAATATCTTACTGTACTGTACTCACCCTTCTTGTGAAGATGTGAGAGGATAAAATGCCTACATGATGAGAGGAAGTGAGGAGAATGATGAGGTATTGTGACGTAGTGTTAGGCTACTATTGACCTTGAACACAAGCTCTGCAATACCATGATCAGGTAACCAAGATGGCTATTAAGTAACTAACAGGCAGGTAGTGCATACAGCATGCATATGCAGGACAAAGGGAGAATTCACATTCTGGGCAGGATGAAGTGAGATGATATGAGATTTCATCATACAACTCAGAACAGCACACAGTTTAAAACTCATGACTTATTTCTGGAATTTTCCATGTAATATTTTCAGACAGTGGTTGACTGTGAATAACTGAAACCATGGAAAGCAAAAGTATGGGTAAGGGGCACTACTATATTATGCCTTTCATGGGTACCTTAAAATACTAAATAAAATAAAGATGTTTGCTAAAAAGCAAAATAATCATGATAATGAACATGATTATGATTATTATACAGGCTCAAACTATAGAGGATTTGTTTATTCAGGATTATTTGTATAACAGATTTTTAGAGCATTAAGCACCAGATATTTCCCTCTGTTTTATTGTTGTACAAAACATGGGATAATGCGAAATAAATATTATAAATTCAGAGAAGGACAAGGTTAGACAACCTACTTTGTTTTCAGTGTAATCTAAGTCGAGAAAACCAGCATAAGAAATAACTGAATAAAAGAAGTCATTCTAGATGAGTTAAGGACTAGCAGTGACCATAAGGACAATGTTTTTTAAGAGTGCCTTGAGTGCAGTTGCATATTTGTTTCTTAGACTGTCTTTGCTTAATAATTAGCATATAAACAGGCCCAACTAGGATTGGAAGTTTACGTTTCATTAACCTCACTTACAATACCTAAAGGAGGCATCCACATTTAAATTCAGGGAGAAAATTAGTCTAACTAAACTCTTCTGAATATGATAATCTTGAAACAGCCAGGAACACACTGGGCCCTGACCAAGCATCCCAGGTTTCATTAAGAAACACTCACATACACACACACACAGCAGGAATGAAAACCCTCACTGATACTATTTTCTCAAAGAAAATCTTGAATGATATCTTTAAAAATTATCTTATATTAATAGCATTGAACTATACACATTTTATTTTTAAAAACTTTTATTCGTTTATTTATTCAGTCATATGGCAATTCATGTTATCTTTTGTTCATCAATTCATTCATGCTTCATTTAACAAATGTTTTAAAGCTCCTAACTTCAGGTAAAGTACGATGCTAGAACCAATCAGAGATGACCTCAAGAAAAATAAGACCTAAATCCTGCCAGTGGGGGGCCTGTTTTTTTAGTAGAAAAGATAAGACCACAAACAGGTGCAAATTCAAAACAACATGAGTTTGTAAAATTGAGGTTTTACCATGTGATGGACACTGTGTTAAGCAACTAGTTCTAAATCATGTTGGCATAAAAGAGAACTTAGTGAGACACAGAGGGAGTTCAGAGAGATTTCTACCATCCAAGAAACAGAGTGAATGATGGTTAAGAACAAGATCACTCAAACCTTGGCCTGTGTCTGGGCTTGGTCATCATACCCACATTACCTTAGGCAAGCCATTTGATGTTAATTGCCTCATCTTCCTCATGTGTGAATGGGGGGGTGATAATAACGGTACATACCTTATAAGGTCGTTGTGAAGATTAAATTAGCTCAGAAACACGAGGTGCTTAGAACCGTATCTGGTATGTAGTGAAACGGTGAGTTTTATCTTTCATGCATCATGAACGTTTTCTGAAAGAATAGATATTTTGGCTAACCAGTACCTCAAATATAGGTTCTTTTTGTTTTCATTTTGAAAAGTGAATTCCTAATTTCAGAAGTAAAACTAAATCAGTTCCTCACCAGCACTAAATATTTAGTGCGAACCCATGATGACCTCACCTTTAGACCCTTTAGAATTACAGTGTTTGTATTAGAAAAAGTACTGGACTGAGAATGGAGCTTACCAGTGATCATGATAATTGTATAGTAATAGTTATATGACTTTCAGCAAATTAGAAGTTGTAAATTGTGAACTTCAACATCCTAGTCCATAAAATAGTATGCAAGTTTGTGTATATGTGCGTAAAGGGTTGGGGGTTCTGTTGCAAAGGCATTTAAACACTACAATAGCTCTTGAAGGCTTATAATACCATAGAAGGCACTTTGAAGTCTTACAGTCTAAAGATCTGTGCCATGTGCTGCAATTTATGCTTCATAAAATTTAAGAAAGCAAAATATCACGTACCAATCATAAAAGAGCAGTATTCTTGAGGTTAGGCACATCACATCCAGCTGGTAATCAACAGAATGCATGAAACAGAGCTAAAGTTTAGTTGAGAGATTTTATGTAGAAATCTTATTCTTGGATCAATACCAGCTCTGTATTTGTATTTTTCATTTGTGTGAAATGTATTTTCTCACCTGCAGGTGAAAGGAAATGACTATCACATTCTTTAAGCTCTATTTCACATTGGTCTACTTAAAGGCTATATCATAAAATAAATATTGTGAGTACAAATTGTACTCAAATTGAAAATGAAAAAAAGTACAATATGAGATTACTGTAATATATCCAAACAATAACAAAACATATAAAGTAAAAAATTTAAAAACCCTTTCATTCCCATCCCTGGCTACCTAGCATGGCCACCACTCCTATTCCTCTGTTTTTGTCCTTTCTGGATGGAATCACTATTAACCATATGGTATGATTCTGTTCAAACTAGTTTTCTTTGCATTTACGTACACACATATGTACATGTAAACCTGCATATTTTCTCTTTGTATAAATGGGACTATACAATATATTTTATTCTTCTTTAAAATTTAAAAGTTTTAAAAAATTTATTTCAATATATAAATTGAATATATATAATATATACTCAATATATATAATATGTGATATTTATATATATTGTATATATATTGAGTATTATATAATTTTATATATATAATACTCAATATATAAATGAGGGGGTACAAGTACAGTTCTGTTACATGGATATATTGAAAAGCAGTGAGGTCTGTATTTTAAGTGTACACATCACCCAAATAGTGTACATTGTACACAATAGGTAATTTTTCATCCCTCACCCTCCTCCCATCCTCCCACCTTTGAAGTCTTCAATGTATATTATTTTGCTTTGTATGATCATGTGTTCCCATAGTTTTGGCCCCACTCATAAGTGAGAACACGGGGTATTTGATTTTTCCATGACTGAGTTTCACTTAGGGTAATGGCCTCCAGTTCCATCCAAGTTACTGCAAAAGATATTATTTCATTATTTTTTATGGCTGAGTAGTATTCCATGCTGTGTGTGTGTGAGTGTGTGTGTGCATATATATATACACACATACACCATATTCTCTTTGTCCATTCCTTCATTGATGAATACTTAGGTTGATTCCGTATCTTTGCAATTTTGAATTGTGATACAATAAATATGCCAGTGCAGATATCCTTTGGATATAATGACTTCTTTCCCTTTGGGTAGACACCTAGTAGTGGGAATGCTGGATTGAATGGTAGATCTAATTTTAGTTTTTTGAGAAATCTCCGTATTGTTTTCCATAGAGGTTGTACTAAGTTACATTCCCACCAACAGTACATAAGCATTTCCTGTCAACTGCATCGGTGCCAACACCAACATTTATTGTTTTTTAACTTTTTTTTTTTTTTTTTAGACAGAGTCTTGCTCTGTTGCCTGGGCTAGAGTGCCATGGTGTCAGCCTAACTCACTGCAACCTCAAACCCTTGGGCTCAAGCCTCCGGAGTAGCTGGGACTACAAAAGCATGCCACAATGCCCAGCTAAGTTTTTCTATTTTTAGTTGCCTGGCTAATTTTTTTTCTATTTTTTGGTAGAGATAGGGTCTTGCTCTTGCTCAGGCTGGTCTCAAACTCCTGGCTTCAAGCGATCCTCCCGCCTCAGCCTCCCAGAGTGCTAGGATTGATTACAGGAATGAGCCACAAGGCTCAGCCTGTTTTTTAACTTTTGAATAATGGTAATTCTGACTGAGGTGGTTTTAATTTGCATTTCCCTGATGATTGGTGATATTGAGCATTTTTCCATATGTTTGTTGGCCATTTGTGTATATTCTTTTGGAAAATGCCTGTTCATGCTGTTCACCCACTTTTTAATGGAGTTAGTTATTTTTTACTTGTCGAGTTTTTGAGTTCCTCGAGAAGGTAGAATAATAGTTCTCTGACAGTCTGGAAGCCAGCTGTCTGCTGCAAGAATGAGGGGAGCAAAACAAACTCCAACGCTTACCCTTTTCATGGGACTCCAAGTTCCTCAGGGCTTGATCTCTGCCAAACTCTTGCTTCATTTTTATTCTGCACCCCAACTTCTTCCAGTAGGTTCACATTCTTCCCTCAGTATTCTTGTTGGGCCATCCCTATAATTTTGATTTATCTTTCTAAGGAGAACTGGTGACCTTCTCTATAGTTAACCATCTTTAAAACAAACAAAAAACCATTGTATTTTTTTTAATGAAAAATAATAACATTTTCTTTAAGATTCTTATCTCCTAACATTTATTGGCCATTAACATTTATATTTTTGTGCAGTGTCTTTTTACAATTTTTACTCACTTTTTTTTCTTTTTTAGGTGATAAGTCTTCTTTATAGTTTTCCTTTTCTATTGCAAATAATTTTACCTAGTCTGTCAAGTGAATTTTA
Source organism: Lepilemur ruficaudatus (assembly GCA_963574885.1). Classification (NCBI taxonomy): domain Eukaryota; kingdom Metazoa; phylum Chordata; class Mammalia; order Primates; family Lepilemuridae; genus Lepilemur; species Lepilemur ruficaudatus. Next base: position 38,114 of record CAUYRT010022870.1, read on the forward strand.
AGTTTGTTTCATGGTCCTGTTAGTACAAAAATATTAGTTTTATAGGATCTTATCATCATTCCTTTCCCCTAAGGCTACTCTTCACTTTATAAGCCATTTCCTACTTAGAGAAGATTAAAATACTGTTTTTAATTTTCTTATATAAATGTGTATATATGTGTATATATATATATATTTAATCCACTTTGATGGTTTTTTGTACTAGATGAGGTAGAATATATTTTTAGTTTGTTTTCTTCATTTTCCGACAAAGAATTCATATTTTTCCACATCATTTCTCATTTTTAGTTCATCCTGTTTGCACAGATTTGAATTTTTATTTTCATATAATAGATTTTTCACCTGAATATGGGTAAAACAATTGTTAAGCTCAAAATTAGATAAGATGATTTGTAATGCGTCAAGATGGTTTTTAGATTAAACAATAAAATAGCTTATTGGAATTTGGATAATTGATATTTAAAGTGCTGAGTAGGAGAACAGTATCAAAGAAAATCTAGTAGATATAATTCTATATTATTATAGATCTTCTTGCTATCAATATAATGCATGTAAAACTACTTTATAGTATTTAACATAGATCTACATTACAATTTTGTGTAAAAAATGCAAATGCAATTTAGAATGTACAATGTCCATTTCCAATATTTAAAAATTAAAGATCTCATGCTGAAGTTATTATCCAATATGCTTCGGCAGTCACTGGGAGAAAAGACAATATGTTTTTTCATTTTAATGTGAACTTTATGATTCTATGGATCTCCCAGACCATCTTTAATTTCAGTGATTCAATAGAAGAACTCAAAAGACCTCAGAAAAGCTATCATATTGAGAGCAACGGTTTGTTACAGTGAAAGGAGCCAATCAAAATCAGCAAAGGAAAAAGGCACACAGGTGCAAGCTTCCAGTTTTCCTCTCCCAGTTGAATCATATGAACATCACTTAATCCTCCTAGCAAATGGGTGTGACAAGTAAGTGGTACTGCCAACCAGGGAAGCTCATTCAAGACTTGGTGTCCACAGATTTTCTTGGGATCTGGTCATGTAGGCATGGATCACCTACATGGCTGACCTCACTTACTGAGTCTCTTGCCCCTCCAGAGCTCATGCTGATATCACATGACCCAAGGCCTTCATCTTAAATTACATGAGTAGCATAGACTACCAGGTGTGGTCCCAGGTCCCAAGTAAACAAAAACACTCTTAACAAGCATGATATTGCAAGGGTTTAGATGTTATTTCCCAGAAGCTTGTCAAGGACTAAAACTTTCTTTGGAAAAGGTTTAGTGCACAGTCTGTACAACCTTGGCTTGCAGAGTTAATTCTTTACTACACAGTGTATAACTTATCAACTAAATGTTTATTACAGAAATACTAATTAAGAACATGACTGTAAACAAACAAATACACCAAAAAAAAAAAAAAAAACCAAACAACCTAATGTGCTTCCTACTCTTTAATGTCCTAAAATAAATTTATAAATAATATTTGCTGGGCACGGTGGCTCACGCCTGTAATCCTAGCACTCTGGGAGGCCAAGGCGGGCGGATCGCTTAAGGTCAGAAGTTCGAAACCAGCCTGAGAAAGAGCGAGACTCCATCTCTACTAAAAATAGGAAGAAATTAATTGAGCAACTAAAAATATACAAAAACAATTAGCCGGGCATGGTGGCACATGCCTGTAGTCCCAGTTACTTGGGAGGCTGAGGCAGAAGGATCGCTTGAGCACAGGAGTTTGAGGTTCCTGTGAGCTAGGCTGACACCACAGCACTCGCTCTAGCCCGGGCAACAGAGTGAGACTCTGTCTCAAAAAAATAAATAAATTTATAAATAATATTTGAAAATGTGGTCATGAGTACCTTTCAAAGTTCAAAACCACAGTGAATAGTGCTCAATTTCCCTAATTATTTTTAAATAAATATTATTTTAAATATATATTTTTAAATTTTTAAATAAATATTTAATAAATCAATATTAAATAAATATGTTTTTAAGTAAATTTCCTCCAACAGTAGAGATGGCATATTCTGAAAAAAATCTCACTCATTTTCCATACAAGTTGAGAAACAAGTAGATGTAACAATGCACTACAATCTTCAGAAACCTCTTGAGAGTATCAGAAAAATATCCTATTTGAATATTGGGAAGTAAGAAAGTCAATCTGGTCTGATCTATGCAATTTGGCCTTTGAATACCTAAGTTGCTGTCAATCATCTCTTCCGAATTAATATTTAGCACAGCAGGAAACACTAACTTATGCAAACCAAACTGCTGCCAACAAGAAAAAAAATTAAGAAGGAGTTTTCTATTTGAAAAAAGACATATTTATTGTCAAGAGATATTTCCTTGTTTTAAAGATATCTTTGTAAGTATGCAAATAAAATGCATTTCAGCTGTGTAACTCATATATTAGTGCTATAAGACATTAAATAAAAATATTTCTCTACTGACTTTAATTTTCCTCTCTATATTTTTATACTATGTAAATAGAATGGGTATTAAAGTGCTCCAAAGTCATATTTATAAGATAAAAAATACATTTTAAAAATATCAGATTATATTTTTCAACATAATATACTAAAGATGCAACTCATCCATAAAACATTAATTTCTTAATCATGGCTATGCAAATAAACTAGGCATAAATTCTTCTTTATATACTTTAACCTTATGCTAATAAAAACCTTGATTTTATTGACTCTTCAGAAGATGAATTAAGGGAATTCAATCAACTGGTATTCCAATTTGTTTTCTTTTCTCATCACTGAGATGGTTTTTAAAATGGCTAATTTATGAAAAATAAGAAAGCAAACAACATATATGGACCACCGGTAATTATAAAGGAATGCTATATTAGTAATATATTTCCTGAAATCTGTTCAAAATTAACTGTATGCTTTTAATCATGGTCAAATTCTTTTGAATAAAATTGAACTTAATACATTCTCAGAGGTTTGTTTTTAATCCAAAACAAATTTTATGGTATTCAATTCATATGACTGAGGCATTTACAAATATTTTTTGAGAAGTATGCTTATTCAGTAATGAACAATGTCTCATTTTACTTGATAATGATTATCTGTACAAAATACATTTGAACTTCCAAACTAATAGTAATTCTCTGTGAAAATTTTACCACCATAGATAATACCTACGAGAAACAAGTTTTAGAACACATATTATTTGTGCATGTATGTTTGTAAGAGTTCCAAAGAGTAATAAATATAACCACTTATTGTATATCCTATCAGTAGTTGATAGACATTTTTAAATTTTTTAAACCATGAGAAACAACCTTCATTGTTTATGTTGTGTTTGTGATTGTATCTAAGCAAATATTAAGAAAGTGCTGGAAATATGTTAGTGTTACACTATCTTTGACCAATAAAAGTGAATTCAAAAATTAAGTAGAAATTACTTTGCCTTATGAATTTTCAGAATGTTTGCTTTTTAATATTTACTAAAAATATCCAGTAATAAAGTTATGTTTTACTGAGTCCTTACTATATGCCAGGAATTTTGTGAAATGCTCTACATAGCTTGTTGAATTGAACTCTTAAAACAAAGTGAGTGAGATGATATCACTTTGCACAGGAGTACATTATGGCCCAGAAGTATTAAACTATTAATTAAAACTCACCCTATACTACATAGGTGAGTTGTAACTCAATTCCAAATCTAACTCTCAGACTCTTAACCACTATGATGTAACGACTTTTCTACTTTTCCCTTTTGAAGTAAAATACATTTCAAGAGAAATTGAATCTCCCTTTATTCAAATGCTTAAAGCAAATTATAAATTGTGATCTTCTCAAATAAGTTAAGTGTAATATCCTGCAATAAAAGAAAACGGGCAGTATTTTCTTCCTAACACTGATTTAAGCTCTCTCATTTCACAATTTCACTAATTAACTTTCTTATATCAATAACACCAAGAATAGTATCGCTTGAAATAGAAGTTTAATTTCATGCTAGAATGCATTGATTGATACCATTTTGACAATCATAAGTTTGTTTGAAATGGAGGAAAATGAACACCATTTCTTCCTTTTTGGTGAACTTGTATCCCAATTGTTTGCCTTAAAAATTCTGTACGAAGTACATTTTTGCTAGATTAGCGTCTGTCATAAGTTTATTGGCTATTGTGGTAACTTACCATAATGGCTTTCAGTGAAAATGTCTTCCCACTATCCATGCCCTATTTTATTATCCACCTACAATGGATCTGGGCTTGGTCATGTACACTGTGATGCAAACAGGAAATCAGCAAATGTGAAGTAAAGCAGAGATTGACACATTGATGTCCACCTCCTTACAACAGTGCTCTGAAGCACCATGTCATAAAAAAACATAAGCTGAGAGACCACATAGAGAGGGGCCCGCCTGTCCCAACTCCTCCAGCTGAGCACAGCACACTCCACCCACCAGCTGACTCCAGCTGCAACAGTGACCTAAAGTGAAACAAACAAACTCAATCTGAAATTTTTTATCACCCATTTTTATCATTGTGACAAAGATTTAGATTAGTGCAAGATTAATTTATTTATTTTTATTTTATCCTGGGAATATATTATCCTTGTTTCCCTAAAAATTGTGACTTTTTTATAATATACAGTAAATTATTCATTCATTTAACAAATTCTTTGAACATAAACTTGTTAAGCACCTACTATTTGTGAAGCACCATATTATGTGTTAGGTAGCCATTAATAAGAGTATGTTATTTCTGTCACCATGGAATTGTAACCTGGCAGGCAAAAAACAAAATAAGGAGTAAATAAAATGCATTTTTAATTACAAATTTAGATAAAAACTATAAGGAATCTGGGAGGCTGAGGCGGAAGGATTGCTTGAACTTAGGGGTTTGAGACCAGCCTGAGCAAGAGTGAGAACCTGTCTCTACTAAAAATAGAAAAATTAATCAGGCATTGTGGCATGCACCTGTAGTCCCAGCTACTCGGGAGGCTGAGTTAGGAGGATCGCTTGAGCCCAGGAGTTTGAGGTAACTGTGATCTAGGCTGACCCCATGGCACTCTACTCAGGGCAACAGAGTGGGGCTCTGTCTCAAAAAAAAAAAAAAAAAAAAAAGCTAGAGGTAAATGTTAATTGTCTTGGCAAAACTTAAGCCTGAAGGATGAAGCTGACCAATGGTTAAAAACCTAGCCCCTCCATGTTCAGCAGAAATAATGCCACATAATATAAAGATGATAGACTAATGGCCAACAAACATGAAAAATGGTGAACATCTCTAATCATCAGGGAAATGCAAATCAAAAGCACAGTGAGATATCACTTATCTCCAGTGAGAATGGCCTTTATCAAAAAGTCCCAAAATAATAAATGTTGGCTTGGATGTGGAGAGATAGGAACATTCATACACTGCTGGTGGGACTGCAAATCAGTGCAACCTCTGGCGAAAGTAATATGGAGATATGTCAAAGAGCTACAAGTAGAACTACCATTTGATCCAGCAATCCCATTACTGGGCTTTTACCCAAAGGAACAAAAGACATTCTATAAAAAAGACATCTGCACTAGAATATTTATAGTAGCACAATTCACAATTGCAAAGATGTGGAAATGCCCCAAGTGCTGATCAATACATGAGTGGATTAATAAAATATGGTATATGTATACCATGGAGTTCTACTCAGCCTCCAAAACAATGGTGATCTAGCACCTCTTGTATTATCCTAGATAGAGCTGGAACCCATTCTACTAAGTATCACAAGAATGGATAAACAAGCACCGCATGTACTCACCATCAAATTGGTATTAACTGATCAACACTTTAGTGCACATACAGTGATAACATTCATTGGGTGTTGGGCAGGTGGGAGGGAGAGAAGGGGATGGATATATACACACCCAATGAGTGCAGGTGTGCACTCTCTGGGGGATGGACATGCTTGAAGCTCTGACTTGGGTGGGGCAAAGGCAATATATGTAACTTAAACATTTGTACCCCCGTAATATGCTGCAATAAAGAAAAAAATAAAAAATAAATAAAATCTCCACTAGCAGAGATCTATAATATATAACTAACAGAGATATGCAATAACACAAATTTCACTTGGATAAACTCTATGACCACTTTATTGATCTATTTTATTCTCTTAGACCAATATTACAACTTCATAGATCCGTAATATTTATTGGACAAATAATTTAACTTCATTCAAATGTATGTTATCATTTCTCACTCTCAAAAATCCAGCTTGAAGTTTGGCAATTCATGGCCACACAGTACACTACTCACTTTCTTGCTCAAAGTCCTGGTATCTCATCTTTCCTAATTTGCATGGTGTAAAATTCTTCCTTTGTTGCTGACCACCATCTTGGAGGGAATGTTGATAATACACAGGAATATAGGGAGGCCTGCCCCTTTGATACATTAAGAAACACGGGTGTATTATGCCAGGCCTTAGTTGGGGGGCACTCTCTCCCTTCTTTGTCTTGCTCTTGCAGTGCAATAGGTATAATTTACAAAGTGTCTTTCGCTCTCTTTTATTAATTTTGGGTCTGTGACCTTTTATTCCAAATTCCAGCCAGGTAAAGAAAATGGAAAATAATATTTCATTCAGAGACTAGAGTGTTGCTAGACATTTCTAAGCAGTGTTTTCCTCAGAAGGGGAAACAATGTTATTTAAAATCTTTTAAATAATGATGGCTTGAAACAAGTTGAACTCTTCTGGGAACTTTGAATGTAGTTGATAAATTAGTTATATTAAAAGGCAGAAGTTTAGTGCTGGTTAAGCATTCAGGTTCTGGAGTATGGTTACTCAGGTTTGATCCTACTAGATGCTTGATTTTGGTCAAGTTAGCTGACCTTCTGCACCTCAATTTTCTCAGATGTACAACGGGGATAAGTAGGAAGATAAAGAGAGTTTCTCCTGCATGGGTTTCTTCTCAGCTTTAGTGAACACACACCATGAGGCCTGGCTCATGCAAGCTCTTATTACCACAGCATTATCAATTTTTTTCCAAGTTCACATACACCACGCTTTTTACTAAAATATAGCCCAGATTTCCTCAATTCCTATTTCTGAAGTGTTAATGTTATTTTTCAGTTATTTTCGGTATAATAATGACTTCAGAGAAGCACATCAAACTCAAGTGGGGAAAAAAATACTCATCAAACAACAACAACAAAAAACCAAGATAAACTATATAACCATTAAAATGGGATTCTATATTTTACATAAATAAAAATAATATTCATTTGAATCACAATGTTTTATATTTTTGTAACATATAATTTAATCTTTTAACACTGGTATCCGGAAAAAGAGAACATGGACCACTTTCCTATAATCAAAATCTAAGATGACAAATAAGAAATAACTTCTTAGGAGGAACATTTTTTCAAAATGCAACATAAAGTAATTTAAATGAAATATATAAAAATCCCTAATTGCCTAGCAGCCTGATTTGTACAGATATACTTCCCATAGTCATTGATTACCTCCCTGAGAACAGGTTGACACACTTCTTTTATTGATCACAACTATTACACATTCACTTAAATGACTAACTGACTTATTGGGGCCTATTTTTTTTTTTCTACATTCTCAGGTCTTTTTTATTTTTCATTTTTAGTGAAAAATTTGCTGAATTATCAGAAGGCAGAAACAAAACTAGAGTTGTCAGTACTTTGTAATGGAGACTCAGATTCAAGACTACTGTCACTGTCCAGACACGTCTCTCTTTTTTCAGCATTTCCAGAGGTTTTCCAAACACTGTTGAATCAGAGAAGAGCCCCTGGTGCTAAGGTCCTCAGGCTTGTGCACCACACAACTGTAGTCTCAAAAACGCTGACCTGCCATGGGCTGCTCCTCTACCCAGAAGCTGTGGGAGCTCACTTACTTTGGTGGGACGGTGGGAGTTATCGCTCGGGCCACGCCCTCGTTGCTCTGCACAAAACTGCCCTAGACCTCTGACCGCCCTGCTCTCATCACTAACTACTGCTTTCTTGAGCTGCCAGCTGATCCACTCCATTGCTTTACATCGTCCAAGTCCCCATGTCTACTTGCTAGTAAGGACAGCTTCCTTTTTTCCTTTTTTCTGTATATGAGTATTTTAGGCAGATTCCAAGGCAAAATGACACATATGTGTTATAAACTGAAACTCACAATTAGGCAGACTTACTCAGTAACCTATATAGCTAGAAATGGCTGATCTGCCATGAGGACAGGGCTGTCCTTGTAAAAGATAACGGCAGCAAGCATTGGGGCAGAAAAGGTACTTTCTGTGGTAAGCGGGTCCTCAGGAGAAAAGCACTGGGCAAAGAACACACACTTCCTGCACCAACATTTGCCAAACAAGATAGCTCCCTCTACCTCCAGGGAAAGAAGGACCAGGGAAAACGCCAAGCATGTTTAAGGGACCATCCCTACTTGTGTAGACTAGGGGAATAAGAAAGTAACTTTTTCCATAACTATAGTTGATATCCACTAAACATTTTTTAGGGGTGGTTCCAGATGCTTCATATCCATTACCACATTTAAACCTACCAACAATGATTAGGTAGATAGGTAGATACTGTTGTTTTCCTGACTAGATGAGGAAACAAACATTTACATAGTATATACTAAGTAGCTTGCTAAGGTAACAAATCTATAAACTGGTATAGCTGAAATTTAAATGTAGGCGGTTAGATTCCAGAGGAGTTTTTAATCAGTTACAAAACTCAATATTATATGGTCATTATTTTAAATGTTATTTTATGCTCTTAAAAGTACTCACTGAGTGAGTACATCAAACTGTACAATGGTATTAGTGTTAAATTTAACCACAGAGTAATTGGCTGCTGAGTGACATAATACAGTCCAGGGTTGATTTATATGCCTCCAAAATGGATCTAGTTTGGGCCTGACCATTTAGGGAAAGGCAGAAGATGAGAAATCAATGAGGCTGGGCACTGTTATCCATCCTATAACATCGAGAATGCCTGGTTTGGAATCTGGAAGATAATACACAAGAAATTGATCATCCTTATGTATGTATAAGTGGATGGATTAATGGATGGACTAATATATAATTGGATGGATGGAGCCAGGCTGTATTTGAGTCAGGGTTGTAAAATTGGCTTACATTATTTTTTACATTATTTTTTTTTTTTACCTTGGCAGTGACCTTGAGACAAGAGTAGTGGTGTTCAGCTAATAAAAAATACAAGTACACAATACCCAGAGGCTGAAGGTGCCTCGCTGCAGTGTTTTCTAAAATTTATTCCCTGTGCAACTTGCTTCTTCAGCTGGAGGTCATTACCAGTTCATAGAGGCATCCACAGTTGCTGGCCAGAGGAGTCACTGAACAATTTTAAAGTCAACAAGAGAAAGAGAGATTCCAGGAAGACCAATCTTACATAATATAGGCATATATATCTTATCACCTTTGTTATATTTTGTTGCAAGAAGCAAATTATAGGGTAAGTCCACATGCAAGGAGAGAGATTACACAAAGGCTACCATTCTTGCAAAAAAAGCAAGAAAACATTGATAAACAAGTTAGATCATTCTTGACATGTACTGCTTTTAGAAAAATTTCTTCATATTAAAGACTGGAACAGATGAATCCCTGAAGAAAAAGAGCCGTTACCATTGGAGATTTAGTTGACTATAAACTTTCCCTCTGCGGCTTTACAGAAATGTTTGTTTGAGATATAAGAATGCTTGTGCAATTGTTTCTATTAAGATTGAGGTGTGTTGCGAATAACAGAAATCAGTGGCTACATCAGTTTCAAATTGCTGCTGTTACAAACTGCCAGTAAGGTGAGAAAACACAAATTTCATTCACTTACAGTTCTGGACTTTGGAAGTCTAAAACAGGTTAGGAAATCTGTTTATTTCTGGAAGCTCTAGGTGAGAATTTGTTTCCTTGTCTTTTCCATTTTCTGGAGTATATGTGCATTCCTTGGCTATCAGCCCCACCTCCATCTTTAAAGCCCATAGTGCATCATCTTTAAATCTTTCTGTGACTCTGACTATCTCTCTTGCCTCTCTCTTGATACTATTTGGCTCACCTCAATGATCAAGAATAAGCTCCCATTCCAAGATCTCTAACTTATTCACACCTGCAAAGTCCATTTTACCATGAAAGGTAACATATTCACAGGTTCTGGCGACTGGGATCTGAGTAACGTTGGGAGTAATTATTTAATATATCACAGTGGTTTAAATAAGCAGCTTATTTCCCACACGTAACAAATAATTCATGAATATAAAAGCTTAATAATGTTCATATTAACCTCTCTGTCTCTCTCTCTCTCTTTCTGCCATTCTCACAAACGTGCATGATAGCTGTTGCATCTTAACTGTCATATCCATTTTTATGTTAGGAAGAAGGAGAAAGGAGGGGGGAAATAAAAACACAAGTTAACTTTATAATATAATTTATTAACCAGAACCATCTCTAGATGCAAGAGGGACAGGACAAGAATTTAGCATGCACGGTCAGAATTTTAGAGGAATAAAAGGGAGAATGGCATTGGGTTTTAATTTTGTGAGCCATATGATGGTTTATGCCAAATTTTGATACTTTATTATAGGAAACATTTATATTTTGCTGATTTTGAAATTGTAATTATTTCAAATATTTACATTTTAAATATGTCCTATGTATTTTTCTACTTAAAAATTTTAGTAAATGAAATGATTTCATCAACTATCTTTGTGAGAATTACTTGAATAATGGGATTTCTTCTCTTCTCAGAAGAGCAGAGAATTCATGACTACGATTTCCATATTTACAGCCTTCTTCTATACAGAGTTTCATTAGTCCTATGTAATCCCCCATTATTTGTTTTCCTCTTGGGACAATGAGTAGAGATTTAAGAATGAACCTTAAGAAATTAGGTTCTGTAGCTTTCAGCTGTCAGTGAATTAGAGCTGTAGCCTTTCTGGTTTCAACCTTCATGGTATGGTAACTAGAGGGCTGTCAATCAACTTTGTCTGCATACAATTTCAGACAGAGTGGAGCAGAGCAAATGCACATTGGAAATGAATTTTTAACAGTTCAGCAGAAGAGAGGTTTTCTCTCACAGGAACAAGGCATTCGGCAGGAGTTAAGGTCAGAACCAACGTACTTCTGTCAAAATGCTCCCAGATTTACACGTTGGAGCCCTAGAGTCATCTTGGGAATCCTCCGCCTGTCCTTGTCTGCACAGGGATCCCAGCAGTTTTGACCCTCAGGGCACTAAACAAACATTTCTTTCAAGTTGGCTTAGTTTAAGACACAGAGAACACGGTGTAACATTGCGCATCCTCAGTGTAGATATTTAGTAACTGATTTTTATTATTAGAATATTTCAAGGACTGTTATATTTTATTATGTGCATATTGTGAGATATATAACAGGATAATAATTTAAGTCCAAAAAAAGATATTTTTTCTGGTTCAAAAGAAATTCTTCCATTAAAGTTATGTGACTTATTCTAAGACCTGAACACAAATTGGGTCAAATTTATACACTGGCAGAGTTTTATTTATTTTTATGTTAATTTAAAGTGGTATGAAAGTCTTATTTTGGTTTATTTCCAAGAAAGACAAGATAATTTTCTACTGCTACAATAAAAGAAAGGGAAAATATATTGAATGTTTTTTTATCTTGGGATACATTTTTAAAAACCACATAGATAGCATATGCTTACTCTGAACCTAAATCAAATTGTTATATATCTTTGAAAGTAAAACTCTAATTGAATGGCTCTTTGGAGTAGAAAAGGAATCTATTATAATCTTATAGTCCTGACAGGAAAATATTAATACATATTTCTATTAATAGATCAAAGTCTCAAAGTTTTTAGAACTCAATCATAATTTATCTGTCAAAATTAAACATCTGTTAAAAATCCTTTCAGTATTTTCTAATACATTAGTGAACTCCAGAGCTTGCATTAAATGCATAAAAGCTTTTATCATAAAGCGTGATTTCCAACACTAGTTTTAAAGAAGAAAAAGTCTTTTACCTTTATCCATTCCACATTTTTCTATCATACTAGAGCCTGCAACAGCCATGCTCTATTTGAGCCATAATAGATTTTTAAGATCTCTGATAACCAGAAAGGACATTGAAGTACAAAAAATGATGCCTTGATCTATGCTTACATTTCATTGTGTTCACTAGGTCTTGCTTTTAATTTTTATCATAACATATACAATTCTTTGAAGGATATGCTCATGTTTGAATTATATTTGCATACATTCAGTTTTTAAAATATATTTCATATACAAAAGGCGCTTAATATATTTCCTTGGACAAGAAAGAGGCATAGAATAATTACCATAACCCCATGTTCCTTTTCTCTGTCCCTACTCATCCTCTTTTTCCCTGTACTGGTAACTATTAATAATGTTAATCCAATATGAACAATCAAGTCTCTCTGACACTTCTTGGACAATTCATGATTCAGACTCCCACAAGTGGCCTCACATCTGTTGCAAACTTGTGCAACCATAATAAAAATATATTTTTGATTTGCCTACCTTTTATTTTTAGTTGAAAAAAATTAGAAAAACTATAAAATTTGATAAAGGATAATACAACTCTCACTCCTGAGTCAGTTTAATGGATTCTATTAAATTGATATGCTTCCACTAACTAAAGTTTGCATGTCATTATGGTTTTAGTTTGTTTGTCTTAAACTCAATTTTAGATTTTTTTTATTAACTCACAGGAGAATTGTGTGCAAGAAACATATGTATCATAAATTTAACTTGCACATGTCTGATAAAGAATTGTGTGGGATTGCTTTATAAAAGTTATACATTTAAACATTTTAAAGTAACTATTTAAAAGTAATCAAATCCATTTAGCACAATGAAAAAATACATCTAAAGAGTTTTATTATTAAATTGGATATAGAAAATGACCCAAATCAATTTCTATCAGTTATCCAAAATGTTATTCATTTCTCCTTTATGTCAAAATGAAATAAAGTATAATTTGACAGAATCTCTTCAGGAAAAAAAAAAAAAGCCATTGGACAAATGACCACTTAAATACTTGGTTTCTGGGAACATTAAGGTCATGTCTGCACTAGAAATGTGAAGACATAAATGAGACAAATTTCTAAGATGAAGTAAAACTGAAAGCTCTTTTGCCAGGGCAGACCAGCTGCCTAGCTAAATTATAAAACCATAATGTGCATGACTTTATCTACCAATAAAATGGGAATTATACTACAAGCCAATTCTGTCACAGGATGTTACAGAAATAATGAGATAATGTCTTTTAAGTGCTTTCGGTGTCTCGGATGAAAGAAGATAACTTTTCCATCCTCAGTAAAAAGGAGACCCATGATCACTAACATTTCATATTGCTAAATGTACCTTCTTTAGAAAAGTGATGCTATTAAAATAATGATACCTAAAGCTCTTTCACTAAACCTACTCTAAAGCTATATTTATCAATAATGAAGGCATAGATCTATAGCTAGAGTTTGTGAGCGTCTCTAAACTTATCAACTATTTTCTATAAGATTAACAACCACATTCAAGAGCATTTATTGTAAGCCTAGATGTAAACATGAAGAAACATTCTAAAACATAATGTGTTTTCTATTAGCAAGGAGTTCTTCTAGTGAGTATACACATGTGAATTATGAGAGGTCATCCTCCTCAATGTTAACTAAAACTAAATTTAGACATATAATCTATACTGTCTTTTAAACTTCCATTTCCTTCCACTGTCCAATAAAACTCATAATATACAACATACTCAACTAATCTGTCCTCTGAGCCATCACATTCAAGCGAAATAATCAATTTTAGTTGGTTCAACCAAAGTGAAAGACATATTAAAAACTCACATGGTATTAAATTGGGCCGTGACCCTCTCTTGAATTGCTATTTTTTTACTTTGACTTTGATAAAGAATTAATTAGCCACGTTGTCAATGAGACACATAAGAGGGCAGTTACTTTTTTGTTTTCTTTGGCCTCAGCTATAAGTAAAATTGGTACAATTTCTTAAAATAAATGGATCTGTATATGGTGATATTAAATATTGGTCCTCTCTCCTGCATCCCAACCTCACGCACCAATGTCTGGAGGCAGATCATATTTTTCCTAAGTCTTATTTATGACCTAATTAACTTTTCATCACAAGAAGACTTCTAACTTCTCATTGATTAGAATTGGGGAATGAGGATATGCCCATAACAATCACTGCAAAAAAAATAATTGCATATTTTATAATTAGAGAAATACCATATTGGAAATGTTAAACATATGTATGGCCCTTAGTATTTTATAGCTAAGGTTAAATCTACTGGTATTATTTTCATTTCAGTGAGTCTCTCAGAAACAATTTGTGATCTACCAAAAACTTGTCTGTTTTATCATTCATGGGTTCTGTTATGAAGTTTTATTATTATTATTGTTTTACTACAATTTATCTCTATGGAGATTTAAAATTTTGGTAATGACTGTGGACATTTATTAATAGTTTTAGTCATGATACTGTTGAAAAACTGAATTGATGAAAGGGAAAATAATTTTATTTAGACTTTGTAATAATAAGTCTTTGTAATGTTTAAGTCAGTTGAGTTTTAGTTTTCTAGTATTTGCAGCCCAAACCAGCTTCGTTTAGCTTGCTGAGAACCATATCTATGTAGACTTCATGTTTACCCAGTAGATTGTAACTGTCCTAATGGAGTAGGTAGCAATGGCCTTGGAATCCTTAGGACTTGATTAGAGCCCCTGCCTCTGGGAATGGCCTGTTTTGCCATCTGGCAACCCCCAGTGGCAATAAAAAGAGCAGCATTGTTGAATGGCAGTGACATTTAGGAGATGAAGAAATTTTCTTTGTACATTTGTTCACCTCTATTCTTTTCTGTCTCCTCATTCTGAAAGAGTGGAAAGTGATTCTCTGCTTTGAAGCATTTCAACGACATTTCTCATTTAGGCAGGCTTAATTCTGGTTGTATTTGCAGGGAAGAGGCAGCATATTTATGAAGGAAAAAACCCTGATATTAACTTAAATGTTTAGACATCAAAGATCCTCGAAGATCCCTTTTGAATTTCCTCTCCACTGGTAAGTTGTTATGATAGTTGTAGTTGATTTTAGGCAGGTATAATTGTTCTAGAATTTCTCAGAAATACTAGAAAAAAGTAAACCAGAGAAACATGCCAAGTAGTCTACTAATTGGTCAGGTAGGTGAGAGCTCCAAATTAATAAAAATCCTAACATTTAGTGAAAATATGGCCTTCCATTGTAAACTCAAATTAGGGAAGCCACGGAAAACATTTTTAAATGAAGCTTGCCTAAATTCTAGGTAATTCAGAGTTGGGATTCAAACACAAGCATCTGGCTTTTAGTCATTAAAAGTATTAAGATTAAGTCCATACTCTTAACCATTGGGCTACACAGCCTTTAACATCAAGTACAATATATTAAAAAACAAAGAGGTGTACAAGGTAAATGGTGTCTCAAAGGAGGACTAACAAATTTGGCATTGGTTTTGTTTTGTATGAGATTGGCGGTGAAGTGAGTGTTTCATAGTGTGTTTGCTAGATTAGAATGAATCTTTAAAGAATGACTAAGAAGTGTATGAGTGGTCTGTCAGGAGAGGAATATTGTAATAATTGGAACAGCATGTACAAAGAAAATAAATGAGATTAATTCAGGAATACTAGGTGCGCTGGCCGGTTAGCTCAATTGGTTAGAGCACGGTGTTAATTCAGGAATACTGTCTACTCTTTTTTTTTTTTTTTTTTTTGAGACAGAGTCTCACTTTGTTGCCCAGAGTAGAGTGAGTGCTGTGGCATCAGCCTAGCTCATAGCAACCTCAAACTCCTGGGCTCAAGGGATCCTTCTGCCTCAGCCTCCAGAGTAGCTGGGACTACAGGCATGCGCCACCATGCCCGGCTCATTTTTTCTATATAGATCTTAAGTTAGCCAATTAATTTCTATTTATAGTAGAGACGGTCTCGCTCTTGCTCAGGCTGGTTTAGAACTCCTGACCTTGAGTGATCTGCCCGCCTTGGCCTCCCAGAGTGCTAGGATTACAGGCGTGAGCCACCACGCCTGGCCTGGAATACTGTCTACTCTTTAGTCTCTCTGATTCCAAGTGATGCCAGTATGTGAATGACATGAATAAACTGTGTGTTTTCTCAGTTTGGTCCTTTTATGTGTTCATATGACACTCTATAGCTCCCTTACCTGACAATACTGTTGTTGTCTGTTTACATGTATATTTTACATTGGTCTTAAATTTCTATGAAGGTAGATATTATGTTTGTCTTTTTTATAATTGTGTTCTTTAAGACAGAGCACAGTATCAGTAAGTAATATAAGTACGTAAGTATATATACTTATACCAAGTATAATATAATGCATATTCATCTGAATATGTCTTTATCTCAACTTCAAAGTAAAGACTAGAGTTGCAAAATACAGATTTCTGGATTGATATTTTTATTTTCTTTCAACAATGTAAAGATTTTTCTCCATTTCTTTTTGCCTCTAATTTTTCTTCTTATGAGAGCTTAGGTTTCATATTGTCTCCTTCTATGCAAGCTGGTAGTTTTCTTTGTCTTTGCATTTTATCACTTTTACTATGAAATGTTTAGGTTTGGTTTTGCTTGTATTTCTTTTGTTTGGCATTCATTTTGCTTCTTAGAACTGTTGCTAGAAATTATATACCAAATTTGGAAAAATTCCTAGTATTATTTTTTCAAATAAATTTTCTGTTGTATTGTCTCTCTCTTCATCTTCTGGGCTTCCAATTACATAGATTTTAGGTCACTTAATTTTGTCTCATTTGTCACTAAGTATCTGTTTTTCAAATTGGATAATTTCTTTTGATATCTCTTCAAGTTCATTGACTTACTCTTTTTCACTGTAAACATTGTTGTTAAGTAAATTCAGTGAAGTTTTTTTTTCACTTATTTTTTTGGTATAGATTATGTTTTCTTTTATTATCAGGTGATTTATTTCTTTTATTATGTTTCTTTTATTATCAGGTGATTTATTATATTACAATAAATATTTTGAATAGTATTTTGTAGATGCCTTGAGTTTAATTATGTTGCTTTGAAGGGGATTAATTTTTGTTCTAGGAGGCTATTAATTTGTCTGGACTTTGACTACAAACTCCACTTTTTTTGAAGTAAAATACAGAAGAAATCTCCACTTAGTTCTTTCAGATTACAGTTGCTAGTATCAATAGATGCTCAGGAGTTTCTTTCCCATGTACATAATTTAGTGATCAACCAATAATTTGGGCAAATTTTGTGAACAAATTTTAGAGGTCAACCCCTCTGTCTCCATTTTGTCTATCTTTCTGCTCCTAGATTTTTTTTAAAAAATTTATGCTACTAGCCCTAAACTCTGTATTCTGACACCCCAGGCAATTAAGAGTGTTTAATTTGCTATGCCATACCTAAGAGTTTGAAGTATATCTTCAGGCAAAAATAGCAACAAGGAATTAGACCCAGTGTGCTTCCTTTCTTTCAAGGGTCTAATTTTCTCAATTTCTGCCCTCTTTGAGTGAGACTGAGTGTCATCAAAACACCGATTTTTAAATATTTTTAACTTAATTATTTTATAATTGGTATATGGGAAGTATGATAAAGATATTCTATATCCCCAGAGTATTTTTATTAATTTAAATAAAAATATTTTCTAACTATAAAGTATAATAAGCAATAATAATAAAATATTAGTCAATGCTTATGTATTAATCATCTGGAATATATCTATGTCAAGATGACATTTTACATGAAAGTGCAGGGGTTTCATGTAAAAATTATGTAGAAATGGTGAATTTGGGAGAGTGGAATCTTTAAGAAGATAGGAATATAAAAAAGACATTTTAAATGATAGAGAACTCATGAATTAATAAGCTAAAAGTGTCTTCTATTCCTATATGTGATTACAGTAGAACTTCTGAGCTAAAACTGTTTGTTCTCTCTGATGTCAGGAAGTATAGATCAATCATAAATCCCTCAAATAATCCAGATAATAAGTCTTAGTAATGGAATCTCTGACCATCCCAAAATCTCTTACTAGGAGCCATCTGTGTAGTTAAGAGTTTTCCCCTTATGGCCAGTCATAGAGATCTAAGCATTTCCATGTGGCAAAGACCAGTCCAATCAGTGCTCAATCCAATTCCAGTCGTTGATTATGAATTCATGAAACTCAAACAATTGTGAGGAAGTGCTGTGTAAAAGTCCCCTGGTTTTCAAGCTAATGGTTAGGAAAAAAAAACGAAGAGGAAAAGGAATATAGTCTTTTATGATTTTACTGAATCACCCCAGTGGAAATGTTTCTAGTCCAGTGCTTTAGTCTAGTTTTTAATGGGCACAAAGCAGCCCACAGAGGTAGAGTTCATGAGGACTCAGACATATCTACAGCTTTTCTGGAACACCAGACCCAAAAATAAAAACATTGATATCTATTAAGAACTACTATTGAAGAAGGCTATTCATTTTTTTAGACTTTACCGTTGCAAAATTCAAGATAAATACGTATGAAGGAAAAAGCAGAAGAACTCTCTACCTAAGCTTACATGCTGGACAGTCAGATGAAAATATCAGCACTTTTTCTAGTTTCTTCAGATCAAACAGGAGGAAAAAAAATGTTTAATCATCTGAGACCTATAAAAATAGTTTTATATATCTAGCTAAAATAATTTGACTGAAAACAGTTTCTTAACATCACATTTTTCTTCATCAAAGTTGAAAATGACTTTAACTTAACATTATTAAGAATAACTAAAAACAGGATATAACTATATAATTTCAAAGGAAACCCTTTGACTAAAAAACATATATTAAATAAATAGGCTCATCAATCATACTTTGCCAAAGAGCAGTCTTATACTTTTTTCGGTAGTATAAAAATGTTGACTTTGTCAGCATTTTTGATGCAATATAAATTCTATAAAAATGCTGCCCACAAACATAATCAACTGTATCCCAAATGTTGTCAGATATTTATAATTTTCCTTGATGCAGTCTGCAAATGGTCACAATTGGGTAGCCATATTAAATATATTTACTTTCTAGCAGAATGCAATTTTTGACTAGGCAATCATGTTTATCAAGCAGATTCACTGTATATTACTTGTACCTTAAAGAAGCATTTTCTGTTTCTAACAAACTCAGCACTCTGATAGCAATGCTTGTCTGTGACACCTGGTTAAAAAGAGCTGTGTGTGAGAAGAGATGAAAATTTTTTTTCTTTTTGCAGAGCCACTGTACAACAGAAAATTTGCATGCAGGTTGACATTGTGCATAGTTTTTCATATTTCTTAATTCTCCTCTTAAACTTATACTCTTTGAAGTATGAATATATTATTTCAAGAAAACCTTATTAAACCTTATTATATTTCTTTTAGTTGAGTAAATGCTTCAGTTTCCAATCTGATATTTATATGTTGAACTGATTGTTAAATTATGAAATCAATGCTGTATTTTTCCTTAAGTGAAATTATGTCATACAAAAATAAAATATAATATGGAGGATATACAGAAATTATTTAAATATAGTTAGAAATAAATAGAGAGAAATAAAAATCCTATGTACTAGTGAAATTAGAGGTCAAATTTGAAAAGTAATGATGAGAGATCATTAAAGCATATTTTTTCTTTTTTTAAAAATAGAGGCCCAATAAAAAAAAATAGAGGTATGTTTTGGTATTTATTTTGCTTTCCTATTTGTTCTTAAAGGGAGAAATGGTCTGTCTCCATCTATATCATCATAATTAAAAGTAGAAATGTATCCAAGCCATTCTTAAAGTGGTGTCAAGAGATAAACTCATATGCCAGTGACAGCACCGGCCAAGGGAGAGAGGGGAGATTTCAGGAAGGGAGAGCTGCTTATTTCAGCCCAGATACATCTGTGTAGTCAGAGCTCAACATTACTTACAATAATTGCTTCTCCGCCTTTTGGCTAAGATGAAGTGTAGTACCTGTTCTTATCAATTTAACATTACTTATAATAGGCTGACTGAGAGGTGAACAAGAGTGAGGAGAGGATCCTACCCTCTTCAGGAAGCAGAGCCACATTTAATCAGCAAATGTGATTGGGCCAACTTAGCTTCTGCTCTCTAACACAGAGTTGATAGGAAGGCAAGAAGGGTCTCCTTTTGTTTTATATTTTTGTTTATACATAGACTGTATTAATCATAAACCTTTACATGCATGATATAAACACATTTTCATTGCAGCTTCCCTTTATTAAATTCAGAACGTCTTTATGCTTTCAATTTTTACTTTATTTTTTAACAAAGGAACTTGTATATCCTCCATTGATATTCATTTCAAACCGTAAAATATAATCCATGAAATGTTAGCCTCAGAATCCTAGTATCACTTCACTGAGTTAAAATGACATCACAGAGTATAACTCTACATTACATCTTAAGGTGTCCTCCTCTGAAAATTGAGAGAAAAAGAGAAGAAAATTAAGAGGAAATGAAGTAGCAATTGGTCTTCTCCATTATGGTTAGGGCTTAAAATTGATCCATATACTCAATCTATTCATTAGTAGGAACAAGTAAGCTATTATAAAGTCTTCTGCCATCTTCAACAGAGAGTGAACTGAAATTTTTGAATTGCCACTATGAGTCAGGGACTGCATCTGGAAATTTCCATATAGTATCTTCTTTAGTAATCTTGATACCGTTGCAGCAAACATTTCCAAGTAATGGAGGTAACAGAGTTAGTAATGGTATGCATGTCTATTGCAAGGTGGAAACAATGCATAGGTGTCATACAACAACTTTTATTATACCTACAATTATAATGCTTAACGTTTGCTAGAGATAGAACTTGCTACTTGCAAAATAGTATCTTTCAACACAAAATGAATTGTGAAAGTACATATGGAAAGTGTAACCTAAATAATTAATTCTAGGCCTTGTTTTGTTAGCGTAAATCTTGTCTATTCTTCCCTCCCTCCCTCCCTCTCTCTTTTCCACCCTTTATTTTACCATTGCCTTTCTACATTAGTGTATTAAGAATTGTCTTAGTAGCTAGAACTGGTTCATAGCATTTGACTCTGTTTTACACATGTAATGAATTTTTGACTGAATAAAAATAATTGAAGTGTTAATATTTTATTTGCATAAGTGGCACCATGTGATAATCTTCCCTTCACGTTTGGCTTCTTAAAAAAAGATTACAAAAACTGGGTTATTGTTAATAAAAATTATTGAGTACTTTATCAGTTTTCTTACAGGCCTCTCATTATCACTCGATATTTAAATTATTCTCTGTCACAAGCTCTTTCTCATCATCCTTGTCAATGATTCTTTCAATTTGAAATTTATGAACTCTGACAGATGCATAAAATTCAATAGTTTTAAGTAATAAAAAATGTTGCTCAACATCTCACTTTATAAACTTCATTAAATTCTTCATCTTCGCCAAGTGAACACAAGTTCACATTGGAATCATTCTCCTTTTTATTTGCATTTCACTTTGAAATATTTACAGCATCCAAAAATTCATAAGAAATTGCCAGGGATAAATGCCTGTATTTAGTATGTGTGTGTGTGTTGGGAGGGAAGAGTGGATATTTGAATAGAAACTATTTTTAGTAGTTGATATTTTATACTAAATACTTTAACATTATAAAATTATTTTATTCCTTTTGCATCCTTGTAACTTCAGGCACTCAAAAATTTAGTATTAAATACTTTGATGATGAAGCCTCTTTATTATTCAAAGAATTAATAATAAGGGCCCTGAAGCAAGAAGTAGAAATCTCCGACTAAAGGAGAGGGCATAAGACAGGAACAAAATAAGACAAAACGAAAGAAGACTCTAAACTAGACCATCACCATTTTTTTGCCAGACCTATAGTTTCATCACTGCTTTTTCAGTGCTGAAGAATGAAGATTTTTTTAATCAACTCTAAACTTTTGCTGTTATTAGCTTAATCTATGTATATAATTCTCACTTTAAAGTGCATTAGAAAGTGCATAAACCTTCTCCACACATTTTCTTACTGTCCTCACACTGTGCTGAGTTAAGAATGCCATGCAGTCATAATGCATCAGTGTAGCAGGAAGAACAATTAAGAAAAGTAAATGGTCACAGAATTTAGAGATTTATGTGAGGGATGATAAAACTTTCGGTTAGGAAAACTCATTACTGGAGCTTTTTAAAGTAAAAAATTTAGTTTAAAAAAAGAGAACCTATTTGTGAGTTTTTCCTTAGTTGCTCCTGAGGGATTGTAGATACCAGGAAGTGGAAAAGAAAAGAAATGAGAAAATATCCTAGATGAGGGACAGAACACCCATGGTGGAGAATATTGAGGAATATTAAAAGTGATATCTAGTTTTTAGTTTTTTAAATCTATTCTAGAACATAATTATTTTTGTACTTTAATTACTCTTTCATTAAAAGTCTACTGAAATCCATAGAACCTATAGAAAATAAATGAGAAAGACATTGTAATGCATGGAGGTGATAAGTCAACGGGAAAGAATAAAGATATGGGCAGAAACCAGGAATTTGGAATAAAGGTAACGAGGGGGATCAAATATTCCTCCATATTACTGCCAAAAGATGCTCAGAAATTTTGAGGGATTGGAGAGGATAGGTTCTCAAATGTTTGGGGGGGAATATTAGTCAATGACTCAAGATGGATATGGAATCTGGGGCAGTTTGTCCTGTCAAATTGTAATAGTATATGATATTACAGTCAAGACTCTGGTGTGCAGCAAAACTTGGCATACAGTCGGTGCTTAAAAGATACTATGTGTTTATACCATATGGTGGTTAGGAAAATGTTGACCAAGAAGGCATTCTGTAATCTAGCAATGTTTAGAATAGCAGAGATGATGGCCTGTCCCATTACCTGAGCTCTTTGACAGCATCAGAAACAGGTTGGTGGTTAAAGCTGTACTTGTGAACCCTATTGTTAGGTATTCCAGGCTAGTCCCCTCACTTAGAGATTTACCAATTCTCCTTAGAATAAATTCTTTGATTCGGTAGCAAAGAACCCGATAAAAGATTCAGCCGGGGGGGGGGTTGTTACAAAGATAATAATTGAATTTAGGTCTGCTTTTTCTTGACACTGGAATCCTCGTCAGAAGGAAAATATCCTTATTGACAATGCAATGGTGATAAATTAGTACTTCTTATATGTCTTTATTTATCACAAAATAGGGCAACCTTTTCTATCAATTGAGTACATATAAGTATTATATTTGTTTAATGTCAAACGAAAGAGAAAGCATAGATCCTGCTTAAAGATTCATTAATTTTTTTCATGAGAAATATTTTATGATGAAGTGGTTAGGAGGACAGAATTTGAAGTTAGATGGGTCTAAATCTACTCTTCCATTTTTTAAATCTCAATGTTACTTTGAGAAAGCTACTAATATTTTCTTTGTCTTGGTTTTCTTATTTATAAAAAGAAAATGATATTAATAGTATCTATCCCCTCCTCACTGGAGTTGTGATAACAATTACAGTTCATAGGGCAGCGAAAGCAGTGAAAGTGTAACCCCAGTGGTACATGAGGGATATTTAGCCAGTACTGTTAAAGCACTGTTAAAATATTATAATAATTATATATGTACATATATGTGTGTGTACATATATATCACACACCATATATATGTATAAAATTAGGAAACCCATAATTTCACAGAACAAGAGAAGAGAAAAAAGTGAGTTCATCACAAAGAAAATTAAGCAAGGCCAGGCCTGGTGGCTCACGCCTGCAATCCTAGCACTCTGGGAGGCTGAGGCTGGAGGATTGCTTGAGCTCAGGAGTTCGAGACCAGCTTGAGCAAGAGCGAGACCCCGTCTCTACTATAAACAGGAAGAAATTAGCCAAACAACTTTTAAAAATAGAAAAAATTAGCCAGGCATGGTGGCGCGTGTCTGTAGTCCCAGCTACTTGGGAGGCTGAGGCAGAAGGATTGCTTGAGCCCAGGAGTTTGAGGTTGCTGTGAGCTAGGCTGAGGCCACGGCACTCTAGCCTGGGCAAGAGAGTGAGACTCTGTCTCAAAAAAAAAAAAAAAAAAAGAAAGAAAGAAAATCAAGCAAAAACCAGATTATATTCTCAATGTGGCAAAATTATGAAAATGAAGTTTGGAAATCATTGGGAAAATATACACAAAATTCTCAGAAAGGCAAATTGTGGGTAGAAAGAACTTATTAAAATACAGTTATTGTTTAAACACACATATATATACACACACACACACTTACTGCCAGTCATTGTCCTAGTGGCTTTCCTATATGGTACTTTATGAAACCCTATTAGCAAACCTATAAGGCACGAACTGCTATTCCCATTTTAGAATGTAAAGAATCAGCAGTTCACATATATTGAAAAGTGATTTGTCCAACATCGCGGTGTGTTTGTCTTATTATAGACTCTATCTCAGGAGTCCAGAATGCCACTGTCCTTTTGCTTTTTCACTTTGCTACAGCTGCCTCTTCACACAGTCATTCTTTGCCACCTGCGATGTGGTTATTTTAGACTGTATGGTTCAGCAACAAAACATTTCTGACCAAAATATTATGTTCTAATATCATGTGGCAAGACTAGTTTCAAAATTTTAAGACATATATTAAAATTCTACTAGCATATGTAATTAACCTGACAGTACTAAAGAAGAAACATTTCTAGTGAATGTGAGGACTATAAACTGTTCGAGTCAGTAATTTCCCAATTAGTTCAATCGTTTCAAGGATTCTTGTTAACTGGGGTCACCACTGGCTCTTTTAAGGTTCAATGAGGAATTCTCAACAAAGGGGAAAAAAGAAATAACCATCAAATTTCATTAAGCATGGTTTTTAATAAAGTGACTTAAAACATTAATTGGTTCTATAATGATGGTTGAAAATGAAATCAAAATTATAAATGAATTAAGCAATACATTTAGATCTTTTACATAAAATTGAAATAGCTAAATTTTAGAGAATAGCAAACATTTACTAAATGACTTTCTTGTTTGTACTCGCTTTAAAATGTAGGAACAGGTGGGTAAAAAGCCTCTCCTTGAACTCTCGTTACTGAGCAAAGTCAAATATTTAAGAATTCGAGAACCCTCTGAAAGCAACGTGTGAGAGAGAGATATTTACGTAATAAAGGAATTCTAAGTAGAAGAGTGTTTGGGTCAATATTAAATAGAAAGAGATGCAGGGGAAAATAAGAAGTGTTTTCACTTGTTCTTCACATAAAACTGGGCTTTGCATGTAATGCTGTGAAGAACAAATTGAGGAATTTCTGTAAGATGAGTTTAGATGGGACAGGGTTACAGAAAGTAGTCTACAGCTTATGCTCAATTCCAAACAAATAAGTAGATGGATCACTCAGCAAAACTTCTCCACAAATACCACACTTCAAAAGAGCAAGGCGTGAGGACAGGCTATATAGTTCTTTATAATTGCATTACTGAAATATGATATATATATAGGGAAATTTTTATGAATTATCAGAATTTTAGATTATCTTCATTAATTCAAAAAGTAAATACAGAGCAGGATGAAATCAGAAAATCATATTTTCTTTCTCCCTCCTTTCATCCTTTAATAAATCTTCACTGATATTACACTCTCTGAAAATTCTTCTTCTCAGTACTAAGGAAGAAGAGACAAAAATGAACAAGATATCTTCTCTGCTGACGATACCCATATCTTAGTGAAGAAGATAATGCTTATAGTAGTTAACTCTAATTCAGGTAAATTAAGCTAAGTACAATGCCAGAAAGAGTACAAAGTGGTTGAAAATTAATTCCTAATACAGAAAAAGAAAAGCTCTCTAGAGAAAATCAGTTAGTCCACTGCTCTACCTATAAACTGAACAGACTGAGATGGGCAGAGGATGAGGAGAAAGAAGAAAGAAAAGCCTTGCAATATTAGGACTCTGGTAGCAAAAACATGGTGATGGTGAAATTTAAATATTTGTTGGAATTATTCAGGACCCCAGTCTCAGTAGTCCGAGAATAAAAGGGACATGGGGGTATAGGGCAGGAGGTAAAGGTATTATGTATGGTAAATTGAGTCTAAACGTGTGTGTGTGTGTGTGTGTGTGTGTTGGGGTGTATGTCTGTGTGTATGTCTGGAGGGGTGGAGGAGCACTAAGACCAGACTATGCATTTAACTTTTTTTTTCTAGAAGGCCCAAGAGGAAAGCTTAAAAGAAATTTTTAGCAAAAGATTGACATAAAAGTATTGAAGCTCTAATAAGAAAGTAGCAGAGGAAGGGTGGATTGAAGAGCAGAAGCTTTGAAGCTAGTGCAAGAGCAAAATTGAGAAGCAATGAGATCCAAATTAAAGGAGAGGGAAAAGTTCAAAACAGACACAAGACGTATTCCAGAAATAAAATCATATGGGACATACGAAAAATAACCTCAAATTTTAAGTGTGGCGATTGAATTGAGGAACACGGAGGAGGGGCTTTAGGAAGTACCACGGACATTTCTGTGGCCACCCTCCTCCAATTTAGCACATGACATACACTAAACTGTTGAAAACTGCAATTACAGTTGTTTGGTACTGAATGCATCATAATGATTGTAAAAAAACAAATTCAAAAACAACATTGGAAATTTAAATGGACCAGGATTTTTAAACTAGATTATTACATTGCAATTATTTTTATAGTCTTTTAAATTGATTTCTAATATCAAGTGCTTATAATATACTTAAATACTTTTGTCATTGAAACACGCTAAATGAACAGAGTATGTTATATTATGTTCCATTAGCTTCAATAGCCTCATCCTGAGGCACTGACTGTATTTCTATGTAAGATTATTAAAGACTGAAAAATTTTCAATTCAAAATAAATTTTACTGTAAATTTAGACTAATTAACAAATTTGAGTTAGGAAAAAAGACTAATGGGGCTTTGCCACAACACTAATTATAAATATATTTAGTTTCTTTATGTGGGAAAAAAGCTGTCTTAAAAATTGTCATATATTAAACTCACGCATTCTCTGTCTCCTGAAATTTGTCTCTAAATGTCTATCATGAAAACCATGATACAGTTATCTTTTAAATTAAACATCATATATGAATGCAAGTTAAATCTAATTGCATAATGCCTCTTAATTACTTGTTTAATAACTGTCAGACCTCATAAGATCACACAAATTAAATATGCAAAAATATATTAACTCATCTATTCCGTCCCCTTGACAATGCATGAATATTCTCTGTTAAGAAAAATGGTGCTTTACAAAATGTTTTTTCTACTTCAGCTTTAAATTATTTTGCCTTTAAAAAACATAGACCTAACAATATTGTATTGTAGAATGAATTAATTTCTTTATTTTACTTTAACAATGAGACTAATTTTTTGAGGCAGGTGGGGGGAACTCAGAGATCGATGGATTCTAAAAATATTAAGTTACACATGTACATGTGATGAAATTAAGTAACACTATGTTAAATGATAATATAAAATATTAATGTAATATGGGTCTTAGTATATATATTTTAGCATTAAATAATAAAAAGAAACTTTCCAGAGATAAAATTGATAGGACTTGGTAAATGATTCAGTGTGGATGGTGAGATAAAGAGAGGTGCCATGAAATATCCAGAGTTCTGGATTCAGGCATCCAAGTGAAGGTGGAGAGTTACACCTAGTATAGGTCAGAAGCACGCGTTGTATAAGAGAGAGAGAGAGAAAAAACCAGCATGCAGGTCACACCTTAAGAACTCACCTCTCATTCTTGTTTCACAATGCGGGGCTCTCTTCTCCAGCTGACCAAACTTGGCTGCATGGAGTTCCCTTGCAGGGCGTCAGACCTCAACTTGCTTTTCTCCAGGGATACTCAAGGTACAGCAATGGTATTTTACACATTTTGTGCACCTCATAATTTGCAAAGTATTTTTGTAAATTTTGGATACATTGCTGTTTATCATAACTTTGAGCCAAATGGACAAATCCACTTTTTGCAGAAAAGCAAATGAGGCTTCACAATTTAAAATTATTTGTAATAGATCCACTACTAAAAGCCAGGTCTTCTGCTCTCAGGCAGGCATTCTTTTCTGTCTTCCTGAATATCTCCAGAATGACTAACTAGATCCTTGGTGGTGCTTCTAATATTTATGCTTTAATTACTGTAGTAATTACTGTAGTAATTAAAGACCAACTCAGTAAATCACCTAACAGTCATTTGAACTATTTTGTAATTGATTTATCAGGTGCCAGAAACATTTTAAGTGACATTTGTGTCATTCAATGAAGTCTATAATGATATAAGAATTCCCTGACATTTTAACATAACAGATATTTATTGCATGCATTTCTTTCAAAATATATTGATAATATTTAGAATTGTATATCTATAACAGATAACAGCATTCATCTGATACTGAAAATGTATCATTTTAGTAATGCACATTGTTTCATTTTGAAAGAGTGTGACCTCTGCCAACTAATAATTGTTATTCAAAAATTGTTCTTCAGAAAAAGCTGAAATGGAAGAGGTTGTTGATTTTTACTTTTGAAATCTCAAGTTGATGAGGATAACACTTTGAGAATTGAGTCTCTTATGGAAATATATTTCATCAACAAAAATTTCACATATGACATGCAAATTTGTTTAACAAGTGGTACAACTAAGTAGAGTGCGTAGAAAACAGTTGTATTCAAATGTAGGATAGTTGTAAATTAGATTTATAATGACACTTTATGCATATATTTTGGGAAAAAATGTCAAAACTATCAGTTCAATGAGGGGAAAAGAAACTCATCTACATTAAAGAGATTCATAAGAAACATAAAATATTTATAATTAAATAAAATAAGGTCAAAAGCCGCATAATAAGATATAAATGGGTGTACACTTTTTTCTGCTTTCAAGTCAAAATGGTATGTTAAATTTGAACTACAGTTTTGGGGCTAATCTTCATTAAATTCAGACATATTCACTTTATTAGAATTTTCAAACGGCTGACAATGCAATTATAACATAAACTATTTTAACTTAAAGAACTATTTAAATAATTTGAAAGAAATGATTCTTATGATTATTTTGCAAAGATCTGCTTGGTTGACAGAGAGTACTGAATACTATCAAATGTCCCCCATAGGGAAGAATAATCATGATTCTGTTTTGAAGTCTTACTTTTTTAAGTTAAGTTTGTGCTATTTTTGCATGGCTTAGTCATTCATTATTCTATAGCGTTTATGAAACTGAACTCCCTGTGCGCAGAGGAATTCTAGCTAGCTCTTCAGGCACATGAAAATGTTTTACTTCAATTTAATAAAATGTATTTTTCCTATTGCATGTGAGAAGAGCTATATATAAACCTTGTTCTCCAGAAGTTGATCATTCCTTTGGAAAAATTCACATAAAAACCAGTAATGGGGTAACATCTTTGATGTGGGCAGAGGACAAAGCTAAAATAACATCTAGTCTCCAGGATAAGAAAATTACAAGTAATGAATAGTGCCATCTTTCTTCTTTACTATGGATATTAGTGATAGTCAATTTAACCTATGCGTTTAATGATTTTTATCACTGACCATTTTTCTATTTATTCATGTATTTCACTTCTTCAATAATGTCATATAAATTTAAGAAATTTTCTTATTGTTCACATCCACTTGAGCTCTCAGGGTTGGTTTTGTGTGTGTGCATGTGTGTATGTGTGTGTGGTACTTTTTTGAATGCATCAGTTTGTAATATAATTTGAATATTCTTGTGAAATTATGGAGCTCGAAATTTAGCCATGCCCATATCTCAACATCTATTAGAAACCAAAATATTGAGATGATCCTTGTGTCATTTAAAATATTTCAATGTGCAAATCCCCTAAAGTCATTAATCTTTCTTATATTTTTGTAGTTTTAATATTTATTCATTTATTTAGTCTGTCATTCGGGAAATGTCATTGAGCACCTACTATTTTCACCACATTCTAGGTATAATAGTGAAAGATAGAAAAAACTTCTACCCTTTTGTAGTTGCCGTTCTAATGTGGGAGACTGAAAACAAGTAAGTAAAATACATTGTATGTTAAATAACGTTAGGGACAGGTGTAGGTGGCAGCATTAACCACAGGAAAAGAGGAGGGGGACAAAAAGGAGGAGATCAATGAACATTTAGAACCTAACCCGCAAAGGCAGGAACTTGCGGCCAGGAACATACACAGAACCTAAGAGCTCATATCCAAAAGTGACCTTTTCCTCATTAACATATATTAGCATAGTAAAAAAATCACACCCATCAGCACCATGATGGTTTGCAATTGTCATGGCGACCCCTGTAAGTTAGCCTATAAGGATAAAACTAAGGGGAGTGCCCTTAGTTCTAAGAACTGTCTACCCTTTTCCCAGGAAAGTAATGAATATTGCACCTACCATTTAGCATATCGTAAAGTGTAGACATAAACGTAGAAGTGTGGTAAGACCCCAGCGTCTTCTCCACTTGCGGAAATAGACCTGTTTCCCCTCGGGAACCGTACTTTTGCTTTCTATTTCTGCAAAAAAAAAAAAATAGCCTGCAATAAAAGCTGCTTCTGTGAGCTGTTAGTGTCTATCATCACTCTATCGCACCAGCTGGGCTTGTGATTCTTCCAAGCCAGGAGCCAAAGAACCAGGGCAGCACCCCTCAAAAAAATCAACCCTAATAGCACCCTCCTAGCCAGTCATATTAGCTAAATTAGCCAGTACCGTTATCCAAGTTAGTGATCTATTCTTGTCCCAAAGGCTTATAAAGGATGATTCTGTTCTATTATCCACAAGATTCCAGATCAGTGTGGTTTGAGAATGAGCAATGGAGACCCTGCCACCCCTCAATAACATTCCTATTCCCATAAAGAACCTGGTCAACCCTTTAGCTACAAAATCCAGATTTCATTTATTGTAAAAATTCAGGCTCTTTAAAAATAACACCAGACTGTTGAGAGGAAGCTCACCCCAGGCCAAGAAGCAAGCGGTAAAATTCTATAGTATTTCCTATGTTAATCTTTGCTTTAGTGTTTTGCTTTTAGCTTTTTCCAAATGTCACCACAAGATACAAACATAAGAACTCTACCTCTG
The DNA here is from genome assembly GCA_963574885.1 of Lepilemur ruficaudatus. Taxonomy (NCBI): domain Eukaryota; kingdom Metazoa; phylum Chordata; class Mammalia; order Primates; family Lepilemuridae; genus Lepilemur; species Lepilemur ruficaudatus. The sequence continues at coordinate 69,090 of CAUYRT010022870.1, forward strand.
AATTTTCCACAAAGAAAATACTAAAGACATCATGTATGTCAGTAGAGCATATTGTTAAAAGGATGAGATCTGTAACCAGATTACACAGATTCAAATTCTGGCTCAAACATGTACCACCTGGATGACCTTGTACAACATTTGACTTTGGTTTCCTTATTTGTAATGGAATGAACAGAATCATAATTCCTGTCTCCTAGACTTCTTGAAGGAAATCAATGTGTTATTACATGTGTAGCCTTTAGAACAGTACCTAGCACTTAAGAAGTGCTCAATTAATGTTAGTTATTATTCATTCAGTGGAAAGATACTGAGTGCCTACTATGTTTTAGACACTATTTAGGCACTAGAGATTTAGCAGTGAGCAAAACTGACAAAAATCCCTGCTTTCTTGGGTTCTATTTCAGATAATAGATAAATAAGTAAATACACAGTATAAAATTATATCGTATCAAATGGTAAAATGGAAAAGAAATTAAGATGGTAGGAATATAAGGAACACTGAAGTTGTAGTCTTGATTGTAGAGAGAGGAGACTTCACTGAGAAGGTGGCATTTTAGTGCAGGCCTGACGGAGACTAAGGAGTGAGCCGAAAAGATATTTGGAGGAAGAGTGGTTTGTACAGAGGAGGCAGCAAGTGCAAAAGCCCTGAGGCAGAGCATGCCTGATGTGTTCTAGAAATAGCACAATCAATATTAGCTATTAGTATGTAGGGCATGTTTGCATTCCTAAGCCCGTTTAAGAGAAGAGACCATGTTTATTACTTCTTTCCATCTCTCATGAGGCTTGGAGAGTAGAAGAGCATTTCTTATAATAAACTGCTGACTTTCTGCTTCAGAATGACACTGCTTGTTTACAAAGCAGTCCCCACCTCAAACCTACAGAATCTTTAAAGGTGGATCCCTGGAATCTGCCTTACAACAAGTGCTTCAGGTATTACTGGTAAATACCTGCTCATCTGATTGATCCCTTTTTAGTCTATACAGATCCATGAGTCTGCATTATTCTAGCCCTGCCTTACAGCTGCCCTACAGACAGATGAACTTGGAATCTGCTTTGGAGAGAGAGGCAGTGGTTGATAAAAGCCAGAAAGCATGCTGGCATACACTTACATTGGATGAAATACCAATCCCATTTAGCTACAGTGTGAGATGCTTCTTTTATTTGCATGGGAGATCAACCATATAAGGCATAATAACTTCTTTCAAAAGTCATTGCTAGTCCCACACCAGCTTCTCCCAGCAGGAATGGCTGGCAGCTCTTCATGCAGTAAGTAGGAAGCCATAGTCTGTCAAAGCATCAAGCACTAATAAAACAAAAGTCTAAATAAACAAAAACTTTTCTTACCTGAGGCAGGTGCCAAAGCCTGCTACTCTAATTGCCCCCGCTGGACACAATTTAGGCTTGCTTTCAAATGTTAAAAACAAATAGGTTCTTCTAACTGCAATTAAAACTAAGCTACACATGGAATCTATTGATACTGATGGAGCTATTTTGATTCCAAGGCTCTTAAGAGTTGTTCCTGAGAATATCACATAATTTGGTAATTATTGTTTTATGATAATATATGACAAGGAATTTCAAAAACAGTCATAAGCTTCCTAGACTTCCTTAATAACCTTGAATCAACAGTATTTCTCCAAAGAACAAAGTAGTTACCATGCCATTACAGCACAGTATGATTTAATTTAAATGATTAAATATACTGTTTTAATAAGATATATTTCCATATTAAAATACTTTCTATCCCCTCCTGTTCCACAGCTCCCTCTCCCCACGCCGGAATAAAAGTCTAATTACCAGTCATGCCCATAATTTTACTATTTCTTTTGACTTAAAGGTTGTATTGCAAAGGTTTTGTTCTATTTAGCCATTCAGGCAGGGCCAAAAGGCCCTTCCTCACAAACATCTGCGGTTCTTACCACCAAAAAATTCACACCGTGGGAAAATGAAACTTCTATGGCAGCATGAAAGCGGGTACTATTAATAAGTATGCCAGGACAGCAGGATTGACCCAGGATTGTCTCCAGAACCATGAAGTATAGTCATCCAATCTACAGGCATCCTTTCAAGCCTAAAGAAATAACCATAAAAGTTTGTACTCTAACAACGTTGGAATACTCTAACAACGTTGCTCATAATATCTAAGAAAGGCCAATTATTATGCATCCCAGGTGCATATTATGGGCCATGAAAACCTCTGTATAACTTAGAGTTATTAGTACCTAACAGACAGAATGAAAGGCCAGCAATCGTTGGCCGGGATAGGAGCGTATAGAGTGTAGGATGGGGTACTGTCTCTCAGGGCAACATGGTAGAAGAAAACTAGCAATTGAAGAGCATGAAATCATAAGGTTCCTAAGCCTAATGGAGAGTCTTTAGGAGGATGCTTAAAGACAATGGCCCACACAGAAGGAGAAAGAGGATATTTAAGACAGGTTTGACTTACTCTCTTCTTCCTCAACATGGAAGAATTCAGGACAACATTCAAGGCCCTAAGGTTTTTCCCCTTGCCCTGCACATACCCCTATTTTCTCTCTTCACCCAGTCTCCCCATTCACTTTTAGGTTCCCAGTCCCTAAGCAAGTGCTGCAGAGAGATCCTCCAAGCCCAGAAATGGCAGATACCTTTGTTCCCAAGCCCATGACAGACCACTAAACAGAATGTACCTCTTAATCATTCTCAACACCCACTCCAAGTAGCCACTAAGGATTTATTGAGTGGTGAAAGAAAAACTATTTATTAGTGGCCCAAACTAGTGTCATGACAACCACCATTGTCCATGTCACCCAGTGATAACTGAAAATTACACTGCGCTATGAGAATGGATCATAATTTAGTTAACAAACTCTGTTCAATACACAGGTGCTTCTAGTTTTCTTAACATCGTAAGAAAACCTTGCAATGAACATATTTCTAAAATATAAAAGGCTATATGCTTCATAAGTTACTTGAGCCTGTTTTGCTTGTCTAACACAAAGCCCAGCACATAGTAGACACTTACTAAGGACTTGATGATTGACAATCGATAGAGGAAAAGGCCTTCAAGAAACATTGTGATCCAACAAATCATTAACGTACAGGAGCACGGATGAAGGAAAAATTCATTTTACTTATGAGAAATTAGAAGGTGATACAGAGAAGAACTAACATTTGAGCTAGATCTTAAAGGATAATTAGAAATTTAATAGAACAGTAAAATGCGGAGGCAAGCATTCCAGATAGAAAGAACAGCAGGAAATAAGAATAAGGGTGTAGAAGTACATTGGCTTTTGAAAAAAATCTGAGCTAGTGTACTGTACATTTTGGGGTAATGATGTAAATTGAGCAGAGTAATAGGCTAAGACTAGGTTTTGAAAGATCTTGTAGGCATGCTAAGAAATTTGGACTTAATCCTGTAAGAAAGGGAGATGGGGAGAGGAGGAGGGCCTTTCAGAGACAGCTGTTATACTTTTAAACATTTCTCCTTAAGATTAAATAGAAAAGTGTGTGAAGACATTTGTTTGGAAATGTTTATAATAAAATTTATTATAATATTTAAAATTCTAAATAATATAAATGACATTAAAGGGGTAAAGTTAAATGAATGGTGGTTCATACATAAAATGTAACCACTAAAAATGATTAAGATCTTTATTTATTGATATAGAAAAATATCCACACTATATTAAGAGAGAAAAGAGGGTTACAAAATATGCAGAGCATGATCTCTGTTTTGTTTTGTTTTAGGTGATATATGCATAGAAAGAGTCTGGAAGGATATATACCAAAATGTTAACAATGGTTATTTCTGCATAGTGGGATTATGAACAATCTTTCATAAAGAGAACAATTTTCTCTCTCTGTATATATATATCTTTAAATGTACAAGTATTTTTTGAAAATCAAAAAAAGCAGTAACATTGTTTTTTCAAAAAAAAAAAAAAGTCAATTCTATTGGTAAGTTTACTTGCCAAATAAAATTTACTTCATTTTTCTGTTTGTTTCTGTGTCTCTGATTTTCCCTTTCTCTCCGTTAGGTCATAAATATCTCGATCTATCTTCATGGTCATCTTCACCCTAGCTAGGAACACTTGAGCTTAATTTATTTAATAGTTCCTAAATGCCTGAACAGTGTTGCAAGAAACTTGGCAAGAAAATAGTATTAGACATGCTGAATAATAATGATTATGGAATTACAGGTTCAACCAAAACCTGGTAAAAGCATTAAATGAGGAAAATTAGTCATCACAGGCCACTAAGCATCGCAAAGACACAGGAAGGAGAGGGAAAGGCAGTTCAAACAAGGGCATCATGGAGCTGAGTGATTACGGTGGGAATGACTGTCACAACCCACAACAGCTGTGTAAAACTGCAATGACGCGGACCGTAGTCAGTAAATGGAGAGATCGGATTTGTCAGAGAGCATAAACGTCAACCTTTCAGGGACCAATTAAAGACTATACAAAGACAAAAGTAAGTTCAAGCCGTAAAGTGGGTCTATCCTACATCTCTTAGACCTCACATACAGATGGGTCCCAAACATCTCTGACGATGTAGCTGAAATGCAAACTGTGGGGGAAGAGAACGTAAAAGTATATATTTCCCAAATTTAAAAAATGTGAATGATAAGCTGGGAAAGTGAATGTATACAATCCTTACCCAGAAACAAGCAGGAAAGAAAGCAAGATATTTAGGAAATACTTACTTTCATTTTAATTATCTTAAAATATATGTCTAATAAGTATACCATTTGTTTTATTATTATTAACAATATTTATACAATTAAAAGGCACTGATAGTTCACTACTGTATCCTCAATGGCTAGAATGGAGTTGGGAACATAGAAGGTGCTCAATAAATGTTATATTATGAATTTTTCTATGAATACATTTTAGAAGGAAATTATGCAATTGGTTTAGACAAATAATAAATCAAATCAAAGAATTCAAAAGTAAGATTCTGATCAAATATATTCAACTCTTGATAATAAAAACATGAGGTGTGAACAACTGAGAGGTCATTTATATCTGATGCTGAAAGGGAATGCTCTAGAAGGGCCTCCTACTTTAAGCACTCGATGATACTCGGCAGAATGGAGCTGGAAAGCCTGGGCTCGGAAATCAAGTCTTTGACTCCGGAGCCCCTCTTTAACCTTGTGACCTTGATGAGGAAACCCTTAGCTTCCTTATCTTTAAAATAAGGATAACAATAAAATCTGCTCTACTTGTAGGACTATTTTGATATTCAAACTAGATCACATATATTTATAGTACAACTTGTTAAAATTCTAGATAAGGGCTATTTTGGTGTAGAGGAGATTTTTGTGGACAACCAATTTACCTCTTTCATTATATTTGACTCAATGAAGGCCTTGAAAATTGAATAGTGGAATGAAGACAATTGAGTGGTCGCATTCTATTAAGCCCATTACAAACATTATTTCTTTACTTCAAAGTATAAACAGTCTCTTAATTTTATGTATGAGGAACAGATGCTCAGAGGGGTACAGTGACTTGCTCAAGGTCACACAGCCAGGCACTGGTGAAGTTTTTCAATTAGTATTGAACTGTATTATGACCACATCTTAACTAATCACATCATCAACAACCCTATTTCCAAATAAAGTTACATTCTGAGGTACTGGGGGTTAGACTTCAACATACCCTTTTAGGGAGACACAACTCAACTGATAACAAATGTGTATCCTCAAAAATTCAGGTTATTGAAAATGAACTACATGTTATAAAATGGACAATTTTATAAACAGAGGAAAAGAAATATTTATGGAGGTCCAAACTTCAGTTAGTAATCACCATTCAGCAAAAGTAAATAATTAAAATCCTACAGGGACAAGGTTAAGAAGAAAACTAAGAATTAAATATCACCCAGAACAACTCTTAATTGTAGTCACTCTATGTAAAAAGCATAGGGAGGGAGGGAGGGAGGGAAGGAAAAAGTTACTAGACGTCAGTTTGTATTCAAACGATGAGACAGGGATCTAACCCCATACATCTACCCACAAAAAAATCATCCTGAATATTACTTCCCAGAGAATGGAAATCTGGAGGAGAGAAGCCCCCTCATTCTGTCATCAATGTCTGCTGACTCAGTGAAGCATAAAGGCGCCCAAGCACAGGAAGGTAAGTGGTAGGAGTAGAAGGCTTGTCATTACCCAGCAGTACGGACTGTGTTATTGTGTCTGACCCCGAGTTCTGCATGGTCACCCACCTCTGCATTGAGTACCCAGGGGATAATTCATCATAAATGAAAATGTTCTTGGTAAACGTGGGGGGAGGAGTCAGTGGTCATAGCCAGAGCTGGGATTTATGGCATTATAATAAGTTAATTAACTGCTGCACTCATTGCTTTTTAAAGAATGAGAATAGCATCTACACGCACATGCTTATTAGGGAAGATATCTTAAGGCATACCAAACGCTTGTTAGGGAAGGTGTCTTCAGATGAATTAAAATATAGAGTTTTATGAGGTCTAGGCCTACACATTAATCATAAGAACTAGAGAATTACAGGCTAATGGTGCCATAAAGATCTGATTGGGTTACATTTGTGGGCATGTGCTGAAATTGCCAGTTCAGAAATATTCAGGCAGTACTAATAGGAGTAAGTTAATTTCATTCCAAAATAACCAGTACACTTGGATATTTAGAAATATGCTGAAACTAGTGAATAAGAGGTTAATAAATGAAGAGAAAACTTTTGATGCATTGTCTTGATTTGTTTCAATATAGTCATAGAAAAACATTGCAAAAAACAAATTTACCCAAAAGCGATTTTATAAAAACCACGATACGCAAAATAGTTGGGTGAAGATGCTCAGAGAATATATATATATATACACACACAACTGACAATCTAATCAAGAAGAAAGGGTAAAAAATTTACAAACAAATTTTAAAAATGAGAAATGGAATATAACAAATAGGGCTTTAGAGTTTAACATGGTTATATATTAATAAATTTCAAAACACCAGTGAATTTAATGCTTTATGTAAACTAAAATATATCAACATTAGCACAATGGGTTAAAAATTAAAATAAATTGAGAATGTTATCCAAAAGCCACATCTGTGGCCCTAGAAAAAGGAACTCAGTGCCATAACAGATTTACTAGTAGTAAATGCCTTCAAATTCCTTCAGACTTTCAAGGAATAGATCTTTCCCACGTTATATGATCTGTTTCAAAAAACAGGAAAAGACTGAAAGTAATACAGGTCATTCTAAGAAACATGCCCTAACTTTTACACATTTAACAGAAATAACAGAAAAAAATACAGCTGAAATTTCACTTAATAAAGGTATTAAAAACTTAAATAAAATGCCAGGAAATAATCGAATAATATAGTAAAAGTTAATCTTTTAATTGAATGGTTTATTATAGGAACCCAGGAACAGCCTAAAATTGGAAAAATTTACTAATACATATATATAACATCAACATTTTACCTAACAGGGACAAAATAAATAATTCTCATTAAAATATGATTAAAATACAGATATATGATATTACTATTGTTTTAACATTGCTGTTAACAACAATATGATCTGACATTTATTATGTTCTTATAATATGTCAGGCACTGGCTAATGAATATATATATGTTATTTATTTAATATTATTTCAAAAGTTCTTAAGAGCCAGACATGGTGGCTCATGCCTGTAATCCCAGCTACTCTGGAGGCTGAGGCTGAGATGGGAGGCTCACTTGAGGTCAGGAGTTTGAGGTTCCAGTGAGCTATAATTGGACCACCGCACCTCAGCCAAAGCTCTGTGACAGAGCTTTTTAGTCTCTAAAAAACTAAATAAACATAAAAAGTTCTTAAGACATAAAACACAAGCAATATTATAAATGTTAGGATAGCCCACTCAAAATACACCCCATTATATATGCACAATCAGTATTTGAGTATACTTGTGTGACCTGTCAGAGGAAAGGCAGAATTTTAACCAAAAATAATCCTAGCTTGCCTACAAGAGGAATATAAAATGTAATCTAGTTTAAGGGTCTTGGGAGAGAAGGACTTCCTAAAACAAAAGTCAATTGGAAGAGAGAAAAGGAGCAAGGAGAGAAAAAAAGCAGTGGAAGACTTTTATAAATTAAAAAAGTTATGTAAAAGAAAGAAACAAAAAGGAAGGAGGGAAGGGAGGGCAGAAGGGAGGAAGGGAATGAAAACTATAGCAAAGAATAGATTAGATTTAACTATATAAAGAGTAAAAACTGTACCACAAAAATAAAAAGCCAATCAAAAGAGAACACATTTAGGAGAAAATATTAATAGAAAATACATCAAGTCAAAGGGACAGGCCGGGTGCTATGGATCATGCTTATAATCACAGCACTTTGAGAGGTGGAGGCAGGAGGATCACTCGAGGCCAAGAGTTCTAGATCAGCCTGGGCAACAATGCAAGACCCCACCTTCAAAAAATATTTTTTTAATTAGTTGGGTATGGTGGTGCACACCTGTAGTCCTAGCTACTCGGGAGGCTGAAGCAAGAGAATCGCTTGAGCCTGGAAGTTTGAGTCTGTGGTGAGCTATGATCGCACCACTGTACTTCAGTCTGAGAACAGAGTGAGATTCTGTCCTTGAAAAAACTTTCTTTAAAGGTACAATGTAGGGACAATGTCTTTATCTTATGTAGAGTTCATACAGATCGCTATACATCCCTAAGATAAATAGGAGTTTAGAGGTCACACCCAAGAGATTAAACTCAAATGTTACAAGGGCCCACATGAAGACAGAGGCAAGCAGGTGCAGGCACGCGGGGAGCCCCAGCACAGGTGCGGCGGGTAAGGGCTGGCAAGACAGGTGGGGTGGAGCCTCCCAGCAGAGTGTTCTGCTGACAGATGAGGTCAGTATTATCAGATTTTCTACTCTTTCAGGAGAAACCAAAACTTCTGATTTTTTTAAAGGCTGACCGAATTGTTCAGCAATGTGCTGACAAAACAAAGCTACATGTTATATAATCTATTGGTTTACAACTCTTACTGGACAGAGACAATTAACAGGAAAATATTATTAGTGAAAAAACATTGAAAATGCATTAAGATCAGCTACTCGTCTTGCTTGAGAGTTAGTCATATGGCTGTCATCTACATCAGGGAATCTTTAGGATGTGAAATATTCCAAAAACAGGAAGCAGTAAAGGCAGCCTCCAGCTGCTGTCCGGTTTTAATACCCGCCACTCAACAGCTCACCACCGGGCCCTGCCGTGAACATCCCTATGCTGTAGCTACCCGCAATTACACGCAGTTACCCAAACACTCGCCTTCTTTTGTTCCTGTTGTTTATTCCTGGAATATTCTTTATTCCTTTTTTTTTTTTGAGATTTTAAATTTTATTTTCAAAACATCTATTATAAAAAAGAATTTTTATTTTAAATATATGCACCTATCTATACCTAATGGGGGGAAGATCTAGACCTATGGTCGGAGATGGTTTCTGATTAGCAGGCAATTTACCCAGCATCTATACAAGTTCTGTTAATTATGCAACAGTGGTGTCATAGACAGTAGGTTAAATCCTCAACGGTGGTGACCAAATTAAATTTCCTATGACAAAGGTGGGAGATAACTTTAGCAGATAACATTACGTGGCAGATAACTTAATGTGAACAAACAGAATTCTATAGCAAATGTAACCTAGCAGGTATTACTTCCTACACACTTGATCAAAAACATAGTTTAAGAGTACAGGCTGCTGGTTGTGGTGGCTCACACCTGTAATCCAAGCACTTTGGGAGGCTGAATATTCTCTATTCTTGATAAAGAAAATCTTACTCTTTAAAGCTTTGTTCAAATGTTGTTCCATGGAAATCCCCAGGCAGAATTAACCATAAAATCCACATATCTGTTGAGTATCTGCGAGTATCTGCTTTGTATCCGACAATGGGAACTATAGCAAGGAACAAAACAGAATCACTTTTGCCTTCGTGGAACGTGCACTCTGCTTTCCCCCAGCACTTAGTTCCTGTGTTACAGTCCTTAGCCTGTTCCTGTTCATAGTTACTGGAAATTGTTTACATCCCCATCAGACTGTGAGCTCCTTGAGAGAATGAATGTGTCTCCCCATAAAACCAGCTGCTCCTATAGTCCATACCTTTTATGTCTACTATATATGCAAATTATTTATTTGCGTATACGGTGGACATTCGATTATGCTTGTTAACTGCAGGAGGGGAGCTATCTTGTTATAAAAGACCACCATGACTAAGAAATCCTTAAGTGTCTGTGAAAAGGAAGCTCAAACTAGGGTTAAATTTTTAAAAGTAATTTAGAAGTCAAAACTATTCATCACAATTTCCTAGTACTTAGTGCCATTCTGCTACATTCTGCTTTCCCTAAAGAAGTGACAAAAACACTGAAACATTAATCAGTCCAGATATCTGCTAATCACTCTTACAGTTAGTTTGAGCAACAGAGAAAGGAGTCAGTATTCTTAAATTAACCCTGAAGAGCTGTATTAGCATAGAAACACCACACAAATTCGATTTGACATCTGGAGCTCTGTGCAGTAACTACAGCCAAAACACACATATATTGGGCATGTTCTCTAAAGCAACTACAAAATCATTTCTTCTGGTATCAAGCCACAAAAGATTTCTGTTACAGGAATTGCCGTGAGTCACCACGACTAAGGTCTAAAGTTTGGGCTAGAAAAAAAAAATAAGTTAATTGTCAAGATAGGAAGTAAGAGTGCTGAATTTATCACTGCATTCAGTGCTGTCCTGGCTGTGAGCTACCAGAGTGCTCCGCAGGGGCTGTTACATAATGTTATGTAACTTACCAAGCTCCCCCTGTGTCTAGAAGTCTATCACCCTCAGTGGACTGAAAGAAAGTTATCCGAAGGTGGGAAGACACAGAACATGTACCTTATAGTGCCTTGAACAATGACATGCCTTTCATAGGTGTACAGTGAAGGTGTTTCACTACTAGAATATCTATTATATTATATAGCATGGATATATTTGAGAGTATACCATGCCAACATCACAATGTTTTCAATGTTTGACATTTATGTCATTGGCATTCATCCCAATCCCCAATATGAAATGTAGAAGATGAAAAGAGAGAGAAGTCAGAGGACTTAAACAGTGAGCAAGCCAGTAATGGTTCCCCCCATAGACTAGGATCTTTTCATCTTCAGCTCTCCCTCTAAAGATGAACTAAAACTGGATGCCACGAGATATCTCATGCTGAATCCTAGAATCCCAGGAACCACAAAAAACTACCATACTTATTCTGACTGAATGCAATAAATTGCTCTTAAGTATAATCACTAAAAGACAAGAATTGGCTCATCATTGGGAACAATAATCACTCATAATAGATGTTATTCAATCATTTCCAAATATATTTGAGAGCTGGCATTGTAGCAAGAAGACCCATCATTAGAGTTACGACCATATGGAAGACATGGTCCCTGTTCCCAAGAAGCTTATAGGCTGAAGGACGAGACAGAATGGACGTAGGTGGAGTATCAGTTCCTTTTGTCAGCCAGAGCTGTGTATGAATTTGTTAACTCAGTGGTATCTACCAGGTACTCTCTGCATTTATTTCTCTACTTCTCTGGGTTAGAAAGTCATATCAGTGAAGTGACTAACACTTCATAACTACATAAAGTACTATATGAAGTAGTCATGGAGTGTTAAGAGTATGAAGAATCCATAGACATCATTCAGTTCCTATCTTCTTTTACATGTTAAAAAAGAAATCCCATAAAAGTGCCTTGTTCAAAATTACACACAGCTTAGCAACAAATTTGAGAGAAGAACAAAAATTTCCAGCCCTTCTTTTTTCCTACTAACACCACACTATGAATATCTTTTAAAGAAATAAAGTATTACATTTGCACAGAAAATAAAAATTGTTTCATATATTAACAAGCCCAACACTGTTATGTTGTCTTTCAATTGACTTTTAGCAATTTTAGCTCAGCTATAGTCTAGTGACTCCCCACAACAAAATGCACACCTCTTTATACATATTTTATAATTCGTTTTAAGTTGCACTTTACAAGGTGTCTAAGTTTTTCTCCGGTATCCTGATTTTAGTTAATAGCAGTAAAACAACAACAAGAGCAAAAATATAAAATAGCAGTCCTTGATCTAGACCTGTTTAGAGTACCAAAAAAAAAAATGCACCAGGGCTGGAGGCACATGAAAACATGTCAATCAGACGTAATTGCTCTCCAAGAGAAACACTTTTCAGGCAAGTAAAAAAGAACTCATCCTGAACACAAGGCTTTGTAGCAGCAACTAATCTACTAATGACAAGCTCAGTTTGTTATTCTCATACTTGTTTTTCAAGATTCAACATTTGAAACGTGACAGAAAAGGACAACCTGACCAAATCATAGCTCTAAAACAATTATAAAAATGATATGGGAGGCATTTATAGATAATTTCTATATACATATACAATCATTTCTTATATCATTAACAATTGCTTAGAATCCAAATAGCTTTTATAGTTCTTTATATAGTTCAGACAAATACCAGAACTCCAGCACATTAAAAAAAAAATGTCTCTACTTTTTTGCACAATAACTCTTAAGGACACTCAGACCAGATTTGGCCTGAAGACAGTGAAGCCTACATCCCAGGGGGTAGTATTTGAAAGCTATATTTGGCTGGATGCATATAAAGACAGCTTTAAAATTCTTTCAATATGTTTTTCCATTATTGCAGAGTCTACTTAAATGGAAACTTAATAATCCCTGCAACAAAGAGCAAAGAGCAACTGCAAATTCCAAGAAGGTCATATAGTCTATCATCAACACTTACATTCATTACCCAAAAACTGAGGTGTCCTATTTTTGATAGCACCAGAATTGGAGTGCTCACTGGCTAGAAGGCATAAGAGTTAAAAAAAGAAAGAAAGAAAGAAAGAAAGAGAGAAAGAAAACAACAAACCCTATAATAAGCTGTAGCCAAAAACACCATTGTAATTTCCACTGAAGTTCATTCTCCAGTTAAGTGTGTTAAAGTTGGATGCCACCTATTAAGACACTGGCATTCTCTAAGATGCCACATTGGGGAAAGCCCGTGAACTATCTGTATATAAAACTCATTCTATGTAGGTTTCAAAAGAATTGGTTTTCAGTTTCAATAAGGCCATGCAAATAGAAAGAGTACATAAAGTCAAAATCTGATGGAGATCGAGCAGGCAAAGTTGTCAGGTAATTGTTTATAATTTGGAGTGCAGAGCAGCCACGTTTCACTAGAGGTCGTGTCATGGTGACTTAAGATAGAGCCAGGCTCCACCCCCTCTTTTTCTCCCCCTGTATTCTCTTCTGCATCTGACTTCCAGGTGGTAAGTGCAATCTCTAAGAGGGGGGCCGAGCAGCCAGCTTTGTCCACGTGGGCTGTTTGTAGGAGTGTTTGGCTGGTGTGGTGCACACTGATGTGCTGTCCAGATACTCCTTCAGTGAAGGATTTGGCACACCAGCTGCTGGGATTGGTGTCAGCAGATGGCCTTCAACATCAGCTCCTTTGGAAACTGCCTTAGTTATGGAGAGCCATCCACATCCCCTCTTTCCCAGGGCAGCCCACACCTCATAACTGACTGATATAGGGACATAAAAGCCTCGTGGTCACAGCCCAGCTCAGGAAAATTCTGAAGGTCCATTCTAGCTCTGGAATTCCCTGTGCAGCCAGCCAAGGCTGCCATGGGCCTGCATCCCAGCTCAACTTCCTCCTCTGTCCACTCTTGCTTCCTGGCCTTCCCTTCCACAGGTGTGGACCCTGTGGGCACTCATGAATAAACACTCTGCACACTCAACTTTGACTCAGAGGCTGCTTCCTGCGGAAGCCCTCCTGAGGCAGTAGGGTTCTGATCTCCATTTTTAACATTCTAGCTTCTATAGAGTGGGAATCTCTGCTTAGGACTCTAGCTCTGACTCCTGCTCCAGTTTCGTTGACCAGAGAAGGCCTGCATTTGGATGGAGTGATCACACTCTAGCTATTAATAAAAATTGTATTTCACTTCCCTTTTGGTTATTGCTATTATGCCACAGACCACATGTCATTGGAGCAGATTAGGAGGGAATGACAGAATTTAAACATCAAAATCCCACCCATATCCCTCATAAGGTCTATTCCTGGAGTCAACTGGAGAGAAAGAGTATGAATCTCCAGAAATGTCAAGTCTTCTTCGAATCATTTAAGTTTGCCCCCTTGAGGTTCCTCATTTCCATGACAACTAACTATGAAGGGGAAGGGTTAGTGAACAGTTTGCAAAATGCAGGAAAGTTTTAGAGACTGAGGGATTGAAGGAATTAAATTTAATTAACTAAATTAAGCTGAGCTTTTTTTTGTTTAATAAACAGAATACAAATCTGAAAAAAAATATATTTTCTACTCATTCCCATCAAAAAGGGCAATAGATACCCAGTTTTTAAAAGATCGGTCCTCAGGGAAAACTTCATTTAACTAGATGGAACATTATCAGAGCATTCACATTTCAATGCATACTGCATGGTCTGGGATTTGTAGGCAAGGAAAATGATACCAAATTAATGCACACTCCGAGTGGATGCTACCATGGTCTGATATTTGTTTAAGTAAACTTATTACCTTTGTGCTGCTAAAGAAAGTTTAACACTTAAATTTCTGAATTCTAACTACATGAAACTCTAAAGATTATACTCCTTTTCCTAATGTTATCATATTACAAATCTGCAAATACTCTATGCACAAAAAAAATGAAAGAGAATGTATCCTGTAAACCCACAACGGATAGCAATCAGACTCCCTTATATTTTGATCTAGGATCCTCATGTAGTCACCTGAACATTTTCCTCCATCACTATATAATGTAATGTCTTTGTAAGATAAGCCAGTAATTTTACCCAATTTTACAGAAGAGGAAACCAAAATGGAATTTAAATTACTTGCCTAATACATGACCAACTGGTAGACTACCATAAAGACTTAAGAATCAGAAACTCCCATCAGTTTACAAGGCAACTCATCTTCTCCACCTTCTGGAGTTACATTTAAGAAGTTAATATCATCAGCATCAAGGATATTGGCTCAGTTCAAAATCCAGCCAACATTTTTAAATATAATTTGACAGCTGACATTTCTGTTCCTTATAAAACAACTGATGTTTTGGGAAAATACCAGAAATGCATTTTAATTATTCCCAGCATCTCCACGCTGGCCTCTGACGACCACCACCTCCTTTGGGCCATCAGGAGGTGCAGATAACTTTCCAGCCTTAGCTCCTACCCATACCAGTGCTCACCCTTGCTAAACTTGCCTAAAATGATTTGTGCTTTACTTTGACTATGCTTTTGCTCACCTGATTGCCCTTTCTTATAAAATAATACTAGTTTATATTTCAATAGCAATTTACATAGCAGTTTTACAAACACTGTCTTTTACAAATGCTGAATTGAGCCTCTTTTCACTGCTCTGAAGTCTTCAACATCAGGGAAGCATTTATACTTTTCTTATATGTGCTATGAACATTTATTAATTAAGCAAATCTTTATTATTACATGATGTGTTCAGAAGCAAGTCAATCAGGACCTTGAGGCTTCATTTTATATTCTTAGTTCAGGACAATGTCTTATACAAATTAACATCTTAAAATTTATCTGCTATTTTGATCTTGATATGGAATTCTAATGTATGACATTTTTATGCTTTTCTGAAATATAAATTATATAAATTTAAATGCTTATTCAAATAACAATTAACATTCTTGTTAATTTTCATAAACTGAAATGTATTGCTGAAAAAACATGTATACAAAGGGCTTACCTAGTTATTAACATAAATTATTTTTAACTACTCTTAGGTCATTATATCTTCTTTTACTTTATAATGAGTTACTAATAAGTACAGAGTTCTTGAATGTGGGTTCAAGACAACAGACTAGTCTATTGAATTTGCTTCGCATCCCTTGCAAGACTCCACTGACTTAAAGCATTAAAAAGTCCATAAAAGGGGCCGGGCGCGGTGGCTCACGCTTGTAATCCTAGCACTCTGGGAGGCCGAGGCGGGCGGATCGCTCAAGGTCAGGAGTTGAAAACCAGCCTGAGCAAGAGCGAGACCCCGTCCCTACTTAAAATAGAAAGAAATTAATTGGCCAGCTAAAAATATATAGAAAAAAATTTAGCCAGGCATGGTGGCGCATGCCTGTAGTCCCAGCTATTCGGGAGGCTGAGGCAGTAGGATCTCTTGAGCCCAGGAGTTTGAGGTTGCTGTGAGCTAGCTGACACCACGGCACTCACTCTAGCCCAGGCAGCAGAGTGAGACTCTGTCACACAAAAAAAAAAAAAAAAGTCCATAAAATGAAATAAATATATAATAGAAGAGAGACTTGGGGGTACATGAGTACCAGTGATTGAGATATTTTAATTTCTGGAATAAGGGAAAAGGCAGATAGATGAAGCAAATGGAGAAAGCCTCAGCCTTAAATATTATAGAAGAAAACTTCTGTGAAAGTTGAAGCCAATCTTTCCAACTGAACACCGCAGGGCCCTGGACTGAGAGTCAGCAAGTATGGCCAAGTGAAGAGTAAGAAGGGGGCTGAAATGAGGTATTAGTTGAATGTCTACACCTGGGACATCTGTAGTAGTTATCACAATAATCCTCCCTTATCTTCAACAAGTAAGCTACAGGCAAAACACCCAAGGACTTAAAAGTTCAGAGGCCAGAAATAGTCCCTGAGAAAGTACACTACACATTCAAAAAGAAAAATGCATACTAGATAAAGGTAAAAAGGCATAGAAAACAAATTTGTGATTAAAATATCTAACTAACATATGATCAAATTTGAAAGAATAATAGGCACTTTCCAATATTTAAGAATTTAAAAAATTTTATCTCCCACATACACTCTTTTTCAAGAAAGTTACTGAAGGATCCATCCAAGAAAAATGATGGAGTATACAAACAAAACAGGGGATCCAGAAAAGCACAAGTCCAACCAAGGAGATCAGTCAAAAGAAGTCTTGGGATGATGGTTGCACATTAACCCATCCAGTTTGAAACAGGACAGAAGACTCCATGAAGTGTCTTATAGGAAGAAGGGATCTTGATAGAAGAGAAAGTATAATTTAAATGGGGAAGTGGGGATAGTAAATCACATAAAGAATGAAAAGAAAAGCTAGTTAAAAATTCAAGCTATCTGCCAACCAGTAATCTTCCAAATATGAAACTAACTAAAATATGTCAAGAATTGAAACAATCGATAGTACTCTAAAAAAAGGAATCATTTATACTTAGTATCAGGAAGAGTTTTCTTCTTGTGCCTGGAGAATCCCACTTGGTACTCCAGAGAAGGAAGTTTAATGCCCTAGCTGCACCAGCATTAAACAATAGCCATAATAACGCAAATATTGTTCACTGCTTTTCAACGTTTTTATATTCAGCCCACAGACAAGAATGGAATACTCGGTTGTGGTTGTAGGACAGAATATATTGTTGGTGATCTTGAGAACATGAACATAAAAATAAAGCTGACAGAAAATGGTGTATGAAAGAGCAGGAAAGGAGAAAGAAAGGGTAGGAATAGTAACATCTCTTCTTACAAAATTTGAAAATCAGGAGAAAATTGATAAATCACAAAACTACTTAAGGATATTATTTAAAAGTACAAAGATAATAAATGCAAGAACTAAAAAATATACAAATGTAAATATTTAGGGGAGAGGTGGTCTAAATGAGCCATACCTGAGAGATAATAACGTCAAAAGTTTATGAATTCTGAAACAGAAGCATAAATACTTTATTTAGTTTTTTAAAAGTAAGTACCAAAAAAATAAAATAAAATAAATAGTTAAAAGTGATTGACTCTGGGGACTAAGACCTAGTGAAGGGGGAGCAACGATGAGAGACTGACATTTTCTATGATTTATTGTTATATGTATAGATTTGACACAAATAATAAAAAATGTTTAAATGAATGCAAGTGTTAAATTTCAGAGAAGGAGAAGGAAATGCCTTGGGGGCAGGAGTCTCACTCTCTCACAGGTAAACCATCTCTGTTTCCTCCTTTTCCTTCGCTACAGTGTATACTTTCTGCATTCTGTCACCATCTAGCACCATAGCTCTTCAGGGTCTGCTCTCAATTCCCTTTCTTCTTTGACTCAGAATCACTTCTGATTGGGAAACTTATAATGTCACTCTGGCTGCCCTGACTTTTCTGATGTCCTGCACCTCTTCCTTTCACACTCAATAGAATGTGACCATGAATGTGATACAATGACACACAAAATTTCTAAAGAGGCAAAATGTCTTGATGCCTTAAGTGATGATGGAACGTTCTTTCATGAGCCTATAGTGATCTAAACTCTTTTCATTGCAAGTAACAGAAACCAAATTCAAACTAGTTAATAAGTGAAAGGAGAAATGATTGGTTCCAGGACTCCAAAGAAGATTGGGTGACCAAATTGCAGGAGGAATAGGGGTACAGGGAGGCCTCAAAAAAAAGAATGGAACCAGGAACTTAAGCACTGCTAGGATTTCTACCTCCATCATCACCTGATTTTTTCTGCATACCAACTTTGTCTCCCCCACTGAATACCAGAGTCCTCTACATGGTGGCAAACACAGGGCAAGTGTGGCAGCTCTCAAACCTCACAGCAGCCAACTTTACCGTCTGACAGAGACTTTCTCAGGTCTAGTTTACAAAATCCCAGGGAATAACTCTCATTGGCCCACTTGGGTCAGGTGCCCAACTCAGGACCCATTATCTGTGATCAGGAAATACTATAATTGAGCAGGTTGAGTCATGCCCAGAGTAACCCACCTCCACTGACCAATCAGCTGGCGTCAGGGGCACAGGCTCACGTAAGAACAAGACAGATCCTGCTGGAACTATGTAGTTAGAGGAGAGAAAAATAAATTATTCTTACAAAAGAAATGCTATTCTGAGAAGTGGGATTGGGAGATGGAAGTACTAGATAGATTTAAAACAACAACAACAAGTTTTCACTACACAGGAGATAAAAATATTTCAAATAAATTATCTGGTGCATACTAACTATGAAAAAAATAGCTTTCACAGCATCAGGGCTTTATTGTTGAGAAACAACAGTTAAAGCATTAATTCAAACTCATCTTTTGAAAAAGCCCATAAATGGGATAAAGAATAATTATATATAGTCTCAAAGACTATCTAAATTTTGCCTGCCACCCCTCTAAAACAAGTTCATTTGAATATCCTCAAAGCTGGCAAAATTTTATCCTTTGGGTGTACATGGAGTTTTAAAACAGGTAAAACTCAATTGGATATGCGTGTGATAATAAATAAGAAAGGTGATCAGGCCAAATGCTTTGATTTGGTGTTTAAAAATATAAAATAAATGACTACACAAAATAGCACAGTTTTCCTGTGTGAATCTAAAAGTAATTCCAAAGAAGGGGATATAGAAAAACATTTTTGGAGCAAGGGAGGTATTTTTGAAACAAATGTGTAGCCACCTATAATGAGTGCTTTGAAATAAGCAGATTATTTAGAGACATGTGTTCATTTGTCTTGTTACTCCGTCAGAATTTGAGAAGCTCTTTCTAAACAGGGCCAGATATGTAGTTTAGGTTTAGTGGGCCACACTGTCTCTGTCAGGACAACTCAACTCTGCCCTTGTCACTTAAAACAGCCACAGAAATAAGTAAATGAATGGGTGCATCTGTGTTCCAGGAAAACTTTATTTACAAAATCAGTGTATCAGTCAGGGTTCTCCAGAGACACAGAACCAATAGGAGATAGACAGACAGATATAAGAAGAGATTCATTATGGGAACTGGCTCACATGGCTATGGAGGCTGAGAAGTCCCACAACCTGTCACATGTAGGACGCAGACCCAGGGAGCTGGTGGTGTAATTCAGTTTGAGTCCAAAGGCCTGAGAACCAGGAGGGCTGACGGTGTAACTCCCAGTCTGAGACCGAAGGCCTGAGAATCAGGGTGCTGCTGGTGTGAGGCCCAGAGTCCAGAGGCCCAAGAACCAGAGTTCCACAATCTGCCATCTGCAAGCCAGAGAACCCAGATAGCTGGTGTGTAATTTGGTCTGAGTCTGAAAGCCTGAGAGGGTGCAGATGGTGTAAGTCCCGGGCTGAGTCTGAAAGCCTGGGAACCAGGAGCACCAATGTCCGAGGGCAGATGAAGATGGATGTCTCGGCTCAAGCAGCGAAAGCAAATTCCCCTTTCTTCTGTCTTTTGGTTCTGCTCCAGCCCCCATTGGGTTGAATGATACCTGCCCACACTGGTGAGGGCAGATCTTCTTCACTCAGTCTACTCATTCAAATGCTAATCTCTTCTGGAAACATCCTCCCAGATACATTGAGAAATGATGCTTCTTCCCCATCTATTTGGGCCTCCCTTAGCCCAGTCAAACTGACAAATAAAATTAACCATCACAGCCTGGCTGTTGGATTTGGCCTGCAGTGTGCTGACCTGTGCTCTATACCGAGTAAATATTCATCACCTCCATTCTCCCACTGTCTTCTCCCACGTACCCCACCTTCCACTTTCATTCTATTAATATTTTAAAGAATAAATGTGATCATGTCAGGTCTCACTTACAAACTTGCACTGACAAGTTCCAGCTCTGATCGTGACAGAGCAGATTGTATTACATCATCTCCTCTGCTGAGAATCTCTATAAAAGCTAAACATGATATACAACACAGCTATCTGAAGCTAACAGACAGGGACCAACGTAGCCAGGACTAGAGAGGCCAAGATCCTAGAGAAAGGGGAGCACGTGGAACTAAGCTGCACTTGCTTCATTCCAGTGTGTCCCTCAGTGCGTTTTTCCATTCACAGCACAGCACACAGAGGCCAGACGGAAGGAAGCAGCGCAGAGCTTTGACATTCTTAGACAGATAACGCTGAGGTTCCTGAGTTAGTCAGGACTTGAGGGACCAGAATCCTAGAGAAAAGAGAACTCTCTGCACAACGGTACGCGTAGTTTTTGCTCTTGAGGTGTTTGTTGAATCCAACGTTGCAAAGGACTGAAAGGCTTAGGGAACAATTTTTTGGCTTAAATACAGCACCTTGTTCTGTGCTTTGCGCACTATAAATATTTACAAAGCAAATGTTTAGCCGGGAACTAAGAGACATGGCCTTTAACTTCGACATACTCACCCTCTCACTGGAAAGTACCTAGCATCAGCACATGAAATGGCATTGAAACGACAAGCCACAAAGAAATTAATACAGAGTAACGAAACCTAAGCACCAATGAAACGACAAAATCTTCAGGGTTCTTCAGCTTGTTATTCAACAGCATCTTCCTTGAATGCTGGTCCATCGAATCCTTTGTCAGTTCCCAGATGAGTCCAGTCAGTTTTGTTAAATCCCTTTCTTAAAACATAATTTAAGACTACTCTCATCTTCAGACTCCTCAAAACTATGACAGTCATTTGTGAACCGAGGTAACAAATATGAACACACTATTCACATTTCTGTTTGTGATCTCACACGAGAGAGCATCGAGATGCTTTTTGGCCTTGCGGATATCACAGTCCTTTTAAAACTCTCAGTGCACTATTCCCATTTGTTAGCTTGATTTAAGCATCTTCTCAGGTAATATATTTAAAGAATAACTAATACCTTTCTTGTGTAGAAATAAAACAAACTCATTATATAACATTTTAAACAAGATTTTCAAAAGAAGACTAATAGCCAACAATCATATGAAAAAATGCTCAACATCTCTAATCATCAGGGAGATACAAATCAAAGGCACAACGAGATATCACCTTACCCCAGTGAGAACGGCATGCACTAGAATGTTTATTGAAGCACAATTCACAATCGCAAAGATGTGGAATCAACCCAAGTGCCCACCAATATATGAGCGGCTTAATCAATTGTGGCATATGTATATACCATGGAGTACTATTCAGCCATAAAAAATGGTAAACTAATACCTTTTGTAACAACTTGGATGGAACTGGAGACCATTCTTCTAAGTGAAATATTGCTAGAATGGAAAAGCAAACACCACATGCATTCACTGTTAAAATGGAACTAATTGATCAGCACCTATGTGCACATATGGCAGTAAAAGTCAACAGAAATCAAATAGGTGGGAGGTGGGAGAAGGGATAGGTAAATTCACGCCTAACAGGTACAGTGCACACTATCTGGGAGACAGGCACACTTATAACTTTGACTCAAACTGCACAAAAGCAAATCATGTAATCAAAACTATTGTACCCCCCAAAATATTATACTATTCCGAAGTAAAAAAAAAAAAAAAAATTGAAAAAAAATTTTAAAAGTCACTTGGCATCTACCTCTCAGTAATAATTATCCTTAATATTCCTGAAAAGTATTAAGATAGGTGGATTGATGGATAGTACGATACGCAGAACAATGACCCTCAAAGATGTCCTCACCCCAGTTCCTATTACTATGTTACCTTTCATGTCAAGAGAAACTTTGGAAACATGATTGAGATTATGAACCATGAGATGGAAGGATTATCCTGGATTATGTGGGTGAGCCCAGTCTAATCACTGGAGTCCTTAAAAGTAGAGAACCTTATTAGGTTTCCATCAGAGATATGCAACATTGGAAGAAGGGCCAGAGAGATACAATGTCTTAACCCGCCTCCTCTCTGGCTCTAAAGATGAAGGGAGGAGGCCATGAGCCAAGGAGAGCAGGTAGCCTCTAGAAGCTAGGAATGGGCTAGAATCTATTCTAAAACAGATATTGCATATCTATTGATATTGATATCTATTGTCCTTGATATATAAGGAAATTAGCACATTCCCACTTCCTTCCATTCCCATTTCTAGATTGTATTACATTATTTCTTTTACTCCATCAGAGTTTATAACATTTACATTTTTTTATCCAACCAATATTTCCATGAGATTTTGAGTTATTATTTTTATGACTCAATTATTTTTTTTTCTTTTAGAGACAGGATCTCACTCTGTCACCCAGGCTGGAGGTGCAGTGGCCCAATCATAGCTCACTATAACCTCAAACGCCTGGGTTTAAGCAATCCTCCCACCTCAGCCTCCCAAGCAACTAGGACTACAGGTGTACAACACCATGCCCAGCTAATGTTTTTATGTTTTGTAGATATGGGGTCTTGCTATGTTGTCCAGGCTAACACCAGTCCTTTTTGCCATGGCTTCTTTATTCATGGGTTTTTAACTTTGATTCATCTTTTAGTTGGCTGCAATTATCTAATATTTTTTCAATAAAGACTCCAAGTGCTGTGTTCCCTGAGTTCTTGCATGTGGCAAATGCTTTAGACATTAAGCTTGAAGGGTAAGATAGTTTGATATAAAATCCCTTGGTTATATTTTATTTCCTTCAGAAATTGGCAGATATTGGACCATTCCCCTCTGACACTGGAAGTTGCTGTGAAGACATTGAGGCTAGCTTAGTATTATGTTTGTGTATAATTTTACTTTTCAAATTTTCCTCTCCTGATTTTAAAAGGATTCATTCTTTACCTCTAAAGGTCTCTGGAATGTATCTTTGTGTGGATAGTTTTATGTCAATCATTTTATAAAACAGGGTAAAACCATGTTTATCTGTACATCCAGGTCTTATTTCAGAAGGAAATTTATCTGCTGTTATATCCTTTTATATTTTTTCTCTTCCACTTTTGTAGCCTTTTCTTCAGTAACTAGAATTGTGTTTTCGATCATGTTGCCTATTTTTTTCATTTTTACATGGCTTTCATCTCTGCAATATTTTCATTTTCTCTTCCATTTCTTTTCTGATCACTGCAAGCTCTCTTTTGAGAGCTGTTTTTTATTGTTTTTTTTTTCCTTTGAAGACTGACATATTTTTCTTTGAGCTTTTTTTAAAGAGAGATCAAGTGGCCTGCATTTTCTTAAACCTAAAATTTTTGCTTTTTGCTATTTAATTATTGCTGCAGTATACTTTTTCATTTGCCTTTTGATTATGTTATCCTTCTCTTTTATTTTGTAGTTTATGTTTGTAGGTCCCATGCTGGTTCTTCTGTGATTATTACTCATCTTAAAATGTAGCTGGCTATTAATAGAGGAATAGCATGAAGAGATGAAGCCAAAGCAGTCAGTAACTTCTATGGGATATGTGTCTTAAGCACTCTCTTACCAAGTCTATTATTGCTTCTGAAAGATAGTAAGCAAAGAGATAAGCAGAAGGAGTTGCTGCCCTTGAGCACATTTTTTCAAAAAATAATACCTTTAAACAATATTTTTTAAAAAGTATGTGGAGATGATGCCTACAGTGAAAAGACTATGGTTGGTCTGCTCGTTGTACAATTGAAATGTCAGTGTTCAGACTGTGCTGACTCATCAAACTGCAAAGCATGCCCTTTCCTGCCCTCTGCACCACCCTCCTTCCCCAGTAGCAGCAGCTCTTCAGGACAGAGGGTGAAAAAACGGAAAGTAAGATAGTTCATTGATATGTTGTCTCCTTCGGCACCATCTCCCCACTTCTTGGCCCACTCACACCGCTAGATGTCATCTTTAATGAAAAGACCCTTGGAAAAGACCATGTCAGTACAAAGACACTTACTTTTAGGGAAACAACAGGTTCTGCTCTGGGCTCAAGGTGGCATTCATGGGCTTTCAGCCTCTTCCTCAACTCCCTTTCGGACTGCACGTTAGAGAGGTGTGCTTACTTATGCAAGCTTTCAGTTGTAGCTGATACTTTGCTTTTTCATATGGAGTGTTTCTTTTTCTAGTTTATATTATTATAGTCTTCACTGGTGGATTTTGGGGGAAAGCAGAAAAAAATGCTTTTATTTAGTCATTTTTAACCATTGGTCTCAGATAATCTTCCTTAAACCAAAAATAAATGAAACCCTAGTCCACTGGATGGAATTGAGGTAGAATTTGGACATAGGTAAATAACCCAGACATTACAGTGATAATCATTAAACAACAAATGGAAAGAAGTCAATGTTCATGGGAATTATCAGGACAAAGAAGTTTTTAAAAGGTAGCATAGTCAGTTTACTCCATTTTTTTAATCTAAGGAATGATGTAGTTGCAAAAACAGTCTTCAAAAATAGCAAGTGTACTTTATACTCTTGGTTTAGTTTATAAACAGCAGATAGATCTTCAGTAATATTCTGAAGGGGTCTTGGATTTTCTGCACAAAAAGCATGAAGGGTTTCAGCCGCAGTTTCAGATCACTGACATCAAACAGGAGTGTGAGTTGGCCCATCATAGCTTTAAACCTTGTTTACATCATATTTTCAGGCATCTTATTCTAAAATAGATCAATTTCTTCTATGTTGAAGATCCACTGAAGCGAACAACCCTTTTCGCGATAAAAACAGCGGGGGTGACAGGGGACTCCTCGGCAGTTACAGTTCCACCTTCAGTGTGCTGACCACTCGCTTTGATATTGTGCAGGTTGGAGTAAGTTCCATCCGGGGCTTGATGACAGTTTCATCAGTGTCCCACTATGCTTAGCTTTTAGGTTCTCAAATTCTTAACCTTCCATTGAATTTACATTAAGATAACGTGCACTCAGAATTTGCTTTGATCCTCTAGCCACACACTCAAAAGATTTTCCATCAATCACATTGTTTCATCTCTTGTTAATTATGGTTGAATATATACGTGCTGTACTTTTCACATTATGACTGATTCACTCCATATTTCAGAATTTTCTCGCTGTCAAATGATTAATTCACAATGCATTACAATTCTTGTCATCGTCTCACCCCTTTCCACTTTTCCATTATCTCAGCTCTGTTTGCATCATAACCTGTAACTCTCCTTACAGGAATTTTCAACATTGCTATTATTGTTATGTTGCGATTGATAATAATCCTATAACTCCTCAAAACTAAACAAGAGCAGACGAGTAGGCTCACACCAACAACAGTGGCTGAGGATAAGATGGTTGTTTGCTGCCAACGCCACGCCTGTTGGTTGAGGACACTGTGCTCTAGTGCACAGCTTTCTTGTTCAAGAGTTTGTGAAAATACATCTTTTTGAGGCTTGAAAGGCAAGTTTGGTAATGCTGCTAAATTACTAGCTAATTTAGTAATGCTGCTTTTCTGGGTCAGTGATCTCAATTAGAAAAAGGAGCAAATATTGCTGAGTATGTTCCTGAAAGCATTAGTGTATCTGGCTAAAAACGGAGACTATTGGCATCACAATAGTCCTCTTGGTATCTTAGCTTTCAGATAAGGAAATCTTGACCTCCTACTCTAAGGAGATGGATCTTGTTTTAGTGACTACCTAGCTCTCTTCCACATGGTAGCATTTTCTCCTTTAAAAGTTTAGAGATTTCCAGCTTAATATCCTTCAAGTTAGGCAGTAGACAGTTATATTTTTACTTCTATCTGCATAAATGTGAAGGTTACTATGGCGAAGCCCTCTTGGTATCACTGACATTTAGACAGAAAGACTACACTGTTCATTCACTTCCCACATGTGGAATTATTAAGCTCTTAGATTTAAAACGTTTACTTCCCTATTTTCCCCTTCTTAGCCCAGCATCTTATACAGACCATACAGACACATACTCAAATATTTTTATGATAAAAAAAGAAGTCATTATCTGGTATTTGTGGCTATCATGAAACAAAACAGCATTAAAATCTTCTAATTCTCTGCTTGGACTCCAATATGTTTTCAGCAGTCTTAAACCTAAGGCCAAAATGTTGTCTCAGAATTGATAAGAACCTAATTGTCACCAGCGTTTATTCACAAGATCCTCAGAAATCCCACAGAACTATCTTCTGATAAGTCCATCACAGTGGTGAAAGATGAAAATGCATACATTAATATTACGACTTAAATTGATTCCTTCTAAAATACACACTTTTCCAGATGGAAATCCATGATTTTCCTAGAAGGAAAAAGAAATGTGATCTATGTATTGTTGCTGTTATTCAGAATATCATTGAAATACATTTAACTAGGCATCTACTGTTTGGGGAATTGTGGTGATTGAGTTCCAGTTCATTACTCTCGGGGCTGCGGTGCTATTGTCAGGGCCTCAAAATCGGTGAGATGGCCTAAGCCCAGGTCAGAGAGGCTACGATAGCACAAAGGCAATTATGCTGCAAGAAAAATGTTGTCCACTAATCAGCCGGCAATCAATTACTAAGAAGAGAAGATAACCCTCTCCCCACTCCAGCTCTTCGGTATTAATAGTGCCATCGTGTAATGACTTCAGGCTTGCGCAGGTGCATGAAAGGACAGACTCTATAGCACACTGCATCGAAGATTAATGAGTTCTGTCAGTCTGCCCAGCAGACATCTGATTCTCCAGCTTTTTGTAGCTACTAGTTTTACACTTGCCTCAGGGTTTTTCCCCCCTGAAAAAATTAGCTAGTAATTTAAATACATTCAATAAGCGTACATCTTTACGGCAAGAAAAAAATACCCTAATTTTGCAATGACGTACGAACCAGAAAGATTCTTCATCTGAATATTAACACAGCAAGTGGTTTATAATGGCAGCATTCTTTAAGTCATACTTTATTTTTAGTTGTCGCAATTAGTGATATACAGGATTCAGAGGCTACATAAACCCCTCAAAGTGGAATAATGTGAACCCAACATCCCTGAAATTCTCCATTTTCCCTCTGAAAAAGGAAAAACTATGAGAGCCCAAATAAATTATGGAACTGGTTTTAAAGCCTCCTGCAATACAGACGGCTTGACTAAGGAGGAGACTTTCAGCTCACTGATTTTCTGGGTAAAAGCCATCGAGACATCCCCCACACCCCACCCTGAAGGAAAATGTGACACTGGCTCAGAGAACCTGGTCACCCAGGCCTATACATTCACGTCAGAACAGGAATTGCCTATAAACTGAAATGAATATCAGGAAATTTGCTGTTGCTCTAAATTGATATTTTATAACCCAACTACTGTAAAATCTCATAATCTTTAAATACACGAGGTCAATGTACTAAATGGCTGTTTTATGATGCTACCTAAAGCCTCCGATTTGTTTCTCATGAGGACCTAAGTCTTCCTAGTTCATGGCTCTCCCTCGATTGCTCTTTCAATGAGCGTAAGAATAAAAGGAGAAAAACATCTGACTCAGAAACATTATTCGTTCCTTTACCTTTCTCCCTTCATTTAATGTCTTAATCACCCCTCCATGAAATCTTTTTCCAGACTACATTTATTGGATACTAGATTTTGCTAATCAATCCTTTGTGTTAATTTCTTCTGATGCAATGCTATCTATTGTTTCCAGTAAACGAAAAACGAAAAGAAAAAAGCCCAGCCCCATCATAATTTGATTTTCATACAAATGGATTTAAGCCTACCCAAATCTTACAGTTATGTTTGTCATTGACCCATGTTCATTGGTTGATGCTATTTTAAACCATTATTTTCTAGAGTAAGAAACAATAGAGTAAGCAATGTTTTGGTCTGGAGAAACTTTTCCTAAGAAGCTGTTGGTAGCTGTGGTTCCTTGGAAAAAACAAAGTATCATGTCTCTAAAGACACTAATCTTCAAAGTTAGAAATATTTTGAAACCTGGATTAGATACAGATTCTTCATACAAAAGAGATGAGACACATTATTGAAGTCACAACCTCATATGAGTCAACAAGGACTAATGCCACCTCACCTCCACTATAAAAAGATCTTAGCTACTTGAATTTCACTCCCTATAATATTTTTACCTGTGTTGGTATCTTTTTATTTATTCAGGATTACGAACAAGATTATTTTTCCCAAATATCTATTATCTTTGAATGAAACCTTTGGCAGGCCTTTCATGTGGCTCAACTAATAAGAGTGTCCTACCCAGAGCTGAGAGCAGTTCTGTCTGGAGATGTAGTCCTGGGAGCCTGACCCTGATGCATCAGGACCCAGGTCACTATTCACGGTAGTACTGCAGATGTCAAAGACAGAGCTAATCCCAATCACATTCAATCACATATTGAAGTATATGCACATAGTATATGTACATATGTGTACTATGACGTATATGCATATATATACAAATTTAATCAAGTACTTAAATACCATCTGATAACTTTGGGTCCAAATTAACTGGGTAATTTAGAGACCAATATTTAAAATCCATTTTGATGTTCTGGCCAAAAAAGAGAATCGTGTAAACTGAATGGATAGGCAAGGAAATTAGACAATATTTTAGGCAATATTAACACTCCAGTCGAAAGGAAACCTAGGTTCATTAGTCTTTTAATATCACTACTTTGTGATTGGATATTATTGAATAATCCTAAGAGCATATTATTATTATTAGTTGAAAAAAGACAACTCTTAGGAGAGATATAAAACCTCTGGACCCCTATAAGCCCTGACTATGAAGGGCAGAAGAAAAACCAGATTTAACTTCAGTACATCTCTAAGGGGCAGGCAGAGATAAAGAAACTTAAGAGAATACAAGCAGAAGAAAAGGTCATAGAAGAAGAGGATGGTTTCCTATCTCTGGCCCTCAGCAGTCCTGGGCGTGTTTTATCCGGATGGTTTTCCATCATCAGACAGAGTGCTTCTCAGGCCGGGGCTGTCTTTAAGTGGAAAGGGCCACTCTGACAGCCAATGCCAGCCTTTCTCTTCAACGCACGTGTTGCTGGTGGCTGCGTATCATGCTTAGGTGTGGAGGGAAGGCCGGGACCCACTGAAACAGAGGGACGTTTCCTATGGACACTAAACCTCCCAGCTTATGTCATCCAGGAAAGAAATTTAATGAGTCAGCCATGAAATAAAACAGCTAACGAAGGCAAACACAATTTCTCTGTTTCCAGCTCTGGGAAAACAATCGCTTCTTCAGAAGCTTCTATTCAGAACTTACCTAGGACGCCCGAGAGGATAAAGCCCTGAAGCAGGACATATTTAAAAGGCAGGCCCTCGGAAGGATTGTTTTTCCCATCCCACCGTCAGATGCAACATCATCACCCTCACCAGATACCCCAAACAGGAACCTACTGAAAGTTGAAAAATACAACTTTATATTTTAAGTTCAAAGTGAAGTCTTACTAAACGCAAGGACTGTTCCAAACACTTTATATGTGTTAACATTTTTAATCCTGACAACAACTCTATACGATAGGTACTATTATTATCCCCATTTTGCAGATGATGAAACTACAGCGCAGAGAAGTTTAGTAATTTGCACAGCTCAAACAACTGATGAGAGGCAAATCCAGGGAGTTTCTCTGCAGAGTCCATGTTTTTTTACCACCACATTATGAATAGAATTTTTGAACAACCATCCTACAATAAAAGATGAAAATCAAAGAAATAACTTTAAATTGTATGAAATAATAGACTCAGTAATTGAGCAATATTGGGATAGAACTATTTAATCAATCTAACACATCAAAGCATTCCACTTGTGAGCCCAAGGCTGAGTGAATTAAATTTCCTGAATTCACCAAAGTCTGTCTTCACCATTCATTCTAAATGTCCACTTTTCATCCAGCTAATTCTTATGGTGGACTAGCACTGTGCATCATTGGATTTTATCCACAAGACACATACTTATCCAACTTTTTCTGGTCAGAGCATTTATGAGCACCAGCTTGGACTGAAGCTCGTCTCTTTCTCAGAGGACTTACTAAGGACTGCAGAAAGTCCTCCATGCCCTGACACTGTCCTCCCTCTAACGGCCCAGGCTTGGCAGGCTTTGAATGGAGTCCCAAGACACACTGGCAATAGTATAAGCAACTGCTCTGATGTATCATTTTGGAAGCAGGTGCAGCTACATATAACTACATATAACAGAAAAGTAAACGTATAATGGGTTAATCAAATAAAGTTTGCCCTTTTTTTTCATGCAGTAAGACATCAGGAAGTTGACAGTCTAAAGCTGACATGGCAACAGCATGATGTCATCAGTGCAATACAGTGTAATAGCTTTCTTCTATCTGCATCGCATGCTTGGGGCGTGGGCCCAGTTTGCACAGCCATAGACACCGTGACGTAGGCACAGACAGGAAGAAGGGAGAAGGCAAGGTGAAAGGCACATGCCAACGGAGCCTGGCTCTCATCTGAGGAACTTCCCTGAGAATCCTACCCTGAGACTTCTGTTTATATCTCCTTGCCCAAAACTGCATTACACTGTCACCCCCAATCGACAAAGGAGTCTGGGAAATGTGCTTTTTACCTGGGCACTTTGCCACCTGGAAAAATAATCTGGATTATGATAGCAATAAAGAAGGTGACAGTAGAATCAGGTTGCCAGCTCTCAGTCGGCCACACTCACGAGTCATGGATGGGAGAATCCTCATATCGTTCTGTCTTGCCTCTATTTAACCAATTCTGCAATTTAGAATCTGTCGACTACAGCTCTGATATGTAAGAACACTTTTGGTTACAAGTAAAAAAAAAAAAAAAAAACCTCAAAATAGCTTACACGTAAAAGGAAATTTAATAAGTTTACATAACTTAAAAGTGCAGGATGTACTGGCTTCAGGTACAATTAAATCCAGGAGCTTGAACAGGATCACAGAGTCCTTTTCCTCTACCTCTTCTTCCTCTTCCTCTTAGATAAACTTTCTCTGTAGCAGAGACAATGGCTGCTGGCCGTCCCTGTCCTATAACCTTGACATTCCCGGTGGAAAGAGTGACTGTGTATGGTATTCAGGTTCCAAAGATGAGTAAGATATTAATTATCCTGCATTTGAGGAGTTCATAAGTCTAAGAGAAAAGCTTTAACTTCCTTGAGCAAATCGAGCCACATGAAATAAAGTATTATGCCCCCACTCATTGGAAATATTTTTTAAAATTTATCATTCACCTCTAGTGTGTACTAGTATCCATCATTGTTTCATAAATATCCCTTCAACTCTAAGGTTTTAAGACTGAGCATAGTGTCCCCAAAATGTATAACAAAAAACAGAGGTTCTGGCATGTTACACAAAAAAATTTACAATGCCAAATAAGTGTCAGAAACCATGCATGCTACATCTTATTCTTATAGATTTTAAATGTTCATTAGCAAATTTAAAATTTCAGAAGATCCTAAACTAATCTGTATAATTTTATATAACCCACTATTTTCTAAATTGTCTTTCATAATAGTTTTTTCTTTACTTGAGCGAAAGAAACTCAACCCTACAAAGCCAGTCCTTGGATTTGAAAGAAATTTAAAAAGCAAGGAAAGAAATGAGAATAATAATTTACATTTTATAATATGTCACACGATCTGCCACGGTAAAGACATAATTCCATGTTTATGCCATAATGTACGTCACAACTACAGCAAAGGTAAACAGAGGCCAAAGCAGTGAAAATATGAGAGAAAAGTTCACTTTAGTATGTCCTGGGAGATTGAGTTATTTCTTTTAGAAGCAGCTCTGTCTTCCAACAGGAATCTAAGTGCATTTTGACAGGAGAATGCGGAATGGTTCATGTTGTTTACTACACAGTGTTTTCAGTTACTTAATTACACGCTGAAGTACCTGGAAATGAAATATCTCTTTTTATGTACAGCAGACCTAATACAATGTTGTCTAGGTTGGAACTACATGGTTCTCTTTGTTTTCTAGCATGCTGCTCAGTGGCTTATACATTAACAGTCTCTCTGTGTACTTCATATTGACAACAACCCGGAGCCTTCAGCAATATCTAAAGTGGTCTAGTCTCCCAGAAAGTACACTTTCTGCTTCCCTACATCCATGCCACTGTGCAAGCCATTTCTGCTATGTGAATACCCTATTTTGAGGCTGATAAAATGTCATCCAACTCGAATCCCACCTCCTCTGTGAAGTTTTTCTTTACAACAATATTGGTTAATATTTATTGGGTACTTACCATGTGCCACACTTCAAGTGCTTTGCACATATAATTTCTTTAATCCTCACATATCTTAAAGCCCTATGGGGTCCACTTGATAACTTTCCCCATTTTATATGAGTTCTAGCCATCACATCCTGGTTATTTCCCTTTCCTAATTGAAAATTAAAGGGCCATTTTAGAAAATTCCCACTGATATGTGGGTCTATAGATAGGACAGGGACTGTTCCCATCCCCTGACCATTTGACACAGCACTAGTGGCAGGTGTTCCGTAGCAGATCGCAAATACAAAAGGTTGCGTAGAGTGTATTGAACTAAGGCTGACTCTGTTGAGGGCTACGGCAGGTTGTTAAAATCAAGCAAACAGAAGCTTACCAGGGCACATGGACCTTAAACATCATCATAATCTAACCACTCTCTACGCTGTCCAAAGTCTAGATCAGATGTTATATATATAAAGTCTGTTATATAAAAAGCAAAAGGCAGGAATCCATTCACTGAAACTGATATTGTGCCTTTAAAAAGTATTTGATTTGAGCATTTAAAATACTGTGCTCGACTGCTGGTTTAATTTTTATAAATGTTCTCTCTCTTACAGATCTTCTCAATAGCCACATCAGAGGAGTGGGAAGCAAGAATAAGCTCCTCATTCAGACACTCAGTGCACTCCTGCTTGATTGGAATGGATATTGTACATAATATGTCCCTACAGATGTTTCCTCCAGTGGGGCACATTGAATTTCATTTAAATGCCAAGGCACAAAATCTAAAACAATGTGACTTTAACAAAAAATCTGATGAGGAATTTGATGAGAAAATGGCAAGAATTCCTGTGGCATTTGGGTAACAATTTCAAGCCTTCATTTTAATAGAATAAACAGGATCATATTTCATTCAAATCTGGCAATGAGATGAGCTTTGGGTATTACATTGATATAAACCAATAAAGAATTTGCAAATTTGAAGCACTAATTAACAGACACAATATTAAATGAAAAAAGTTTGCTCCAGGGGCAAATATATTTTGAAGACTTTAAACTTTTATTAAAAGACATTTTTGAAATCATTTCTTTTATACTTTACTCTTTTGCTGGTTTTTTACAAAATATGGGAGTATTGTGACATTTTCAAACTGATACCTTTAATATGGCATCTGATATTCCTTTTCTTTTTACCTTTTTTGAGGCAATACATCAATGTCACAATGTTTTGAAATGTAGAGAAAAATGAGCAAAAAAAAAAAATGAACCCAAATATCACAGAATAATCAGAACAGGCTTCATTTAAGATATTCTGTCGGTTGTTAAACGTGCAACAAATCAAAGGTGTTCAAGTTGACCGTGGTGAGAATATCCTGTGACAACGATCAGAACCATTTCCACCATGTGGCAAATTAGGCCAAGGGTAGGGTGGGTACTTAGAAGGGTATTCAGAAGGGCAAAAGGATGTGGTTCCACTGCCTTGACTGGGAGAGACCTCAAGATTTTACTCATATAATTAGGTGATATCTCTTAATTTCACCACTATCACTATCATGTCAAGGACATCCACCCACACACCATGCGAATGCCTCTGTGCTTTCTTGCCCCCTACATGTCCGGGGGGTGCTAATCTGAACCTAATTTCACTTGGAAAAGTATGTAAAGGAAGGTGAAGTCATGGGTGTGGGGAGATACAGTGGATTTAACTCAGGTCTTGCAAGCAGCTAACACTTCTTAAACGAATGATCTATTAATTTTTGACTCTATGTGAAAATTACTTCACGATAGTTCTAGAGGAAGAACTCCCTGAAGCCTTAGCTTACTGGTCACAAGTGCACTACAGAAAGGGAATTTGCTCTACCTAGTTGCAATGCTGCACAGAGTTGCCTTCTTGAGACTACAGTATCTAAGACTTATATATCTAAAGACTCATACTTCAGAAAACGGGAATGTCAACCAGAATGTTAAAGAATCAAATATATGAGGCCAACCTTCACATAAGACATTGTGGGCTGGCTGCGTGTGTGTGTGTGCATGCGTGCACATGAGTGTGCCTATTTTAAAACAGGTAGTTATTTTATCCTAAGCATGTATTCAGCAGAAGTCAGCTGGTGTTACTATTACCTGTACCAACAATTCTGCAATCTGTGCCCCACTTACAGATTTTCACAGAGGATTAATTTGTTTCCATTATGACTAAATACTACATTTTCCTTTTAAGAACGAAGAAAAGGAAAGGAAGATTGGGTATCATACAGGGAGCTTTATATACATTTTATCAGCACAACCACCCCGTGAGCAAGATATTACTGCAAGTATATTACAAATGAGGGATGTAAGACCCAGAAATGTTAAATAACTGGCCCAAGATCACACAACCAATAAATGAAAGAGCCAGAATTTCAAACCAAGAAGGTTTGGCTCCAGAATCCAGGCTTTTCTCCACTATACCACAGAACTGATAAAAATTGGTTGAAAAGTGACAGATTTAATCAAGTTAGTTAAACCATCAGAAAACTAACTTAACTTATTTTAACTCATTTGTCACTCAGGAGAAATTCCTATCTGATTTTAGTGCCAAGAATGTCTGTGTTTCAAGGAAACCGTGAACCGGTTTTGGTAGCAGAAAGCTTAGGAACAAATTTGCGCTCACCCACGGCCACTCTTTGCTGCATCATGTCATCGATTAGAACGTTATTCCAGCTCCATTTTACCCCACTCTCTCTTCTCTTTTGCCAATTTGTTATATTTTACATACCCTTGTTAGCTACAATAAATGCTTTCTAGAAGAAAGTATACTGTAAATAAATAACAAACTAAATTAAATTTTCTTCTACCTTATTTATCAGTCATTGGTTGGAAATTAACTGGTCAGCCAGTGTTTTGAGTACCATGTTCCCTTCTCTCCCACCTCCAAAGCCCAGCTGTTGTTTTGTTTTTTAATTTCAGAATATTATGGGGGTACAACATTTTGGTTACACATAATGCCTTTGCCTTGCCAAAGCCAGAGCTACAAGCATGCCCTTCCCCCATACAGTGTGCTCCGTACTGTTAGTTGTGAGTTTACCCACCCCCACCAACCCTCTCCTACCTGCCCGGCACCCGATGAATATTACTTCCATCATCTCTAATCATCAGGGAAATGCAAATGAAAACCACAATGAGATATCACCTAACTCCAGTGAGAATGGCCTTTTTCAAAAAGTCACAAAACAACAAATCCCAGTTTTCGATTTACGGGATATTCATTGACATGTCTATGTACATTGTCCTTAACACACACAAAAAAAGATTCTGTATTTTTAAAGGCCAGAGTCGAATTCTGCAAGTTGCTGAGTATGTCTATTCTAACTATGCATTCCAGAACTGGGGAAATAACCACAGAATGGGTGCAGGAACTCACCAGACCCTGTGAGAAAGACCTGAGCTAAAATTCCTTTGATCACATAAGCTTCTACTCTGACTGATGGACTACAGTGACATTTTGGTATCCTAGAATTAATGCCAATGTCCAGTAGTCCTCCAAAAGTATGATTGTTTTCTTTTTCTCAATGTACAGTAACCCTAGTAAAAGGTCATAGGTCGCTTTGAGGAAGGTTGGGAGAAAGGCTAACAAAGTTTTGGCAGTGTAGTATGGTCCTTAAGGGGACCTGGCCTCATCTTCAGTCAAAGGACTCTGGGTCTGTAAACTGGCTCAAGTCTAGGAATTGATTGAGGGGCCATGACTGTTTTGATGACTCCAGTTTAATTTCTGTCCATGTAACTTAAAACTCTCCCACTTATAGAGATCAAATAACAATTTAGTAGACTTCCATCTATTTCACTGCTAGGGACGTCATGATCAGCTAGTCAACCCCATGGCTCTCTGCAAGTCACAGTCTTCTGATTACTGCTTTGACTCTGCTGTGCATCATGGTAACCACGCCCATCTTGCCTTGGTGATTAAATGTCACCATCTGGCCCCTGCCACCCTGGGATCCAATGATCCCCATTGCATTTATACTTCCAATTCAGGGGCAGCAGCTCCCACCATAATTTCTGACCTACAGATAAAAGTGACCACAGATTCTGCAGGGATGCTAGGACTCCCTTCACAAATTCATTTCTCACAGTGGTCCTGCCATACCTCACAGATATGTCCTGCCAGAGTAGGCGAGCAGGACTTCTGTGATGAATCTACTCTAACATACCAGACTTGTGTGTGTGGGTGTGGGTGTGAGTATACAACCCAGACAGTGTGGGGCAGAGGATTGTACTTAAAAATTAAAATAAAACAAAACCCAGAGGTGGAGTTTTTAATAATAAAGTGCTTTCATACTTGCAGTACTAATTCTATCAAACCACAGTCATAAACCACAAAAATCACAAACTGTAAAACACAAGAACTTAGCTTTTCCTTTTGGTTGAACATAGTCTTTACAAGTTTGGGATATCTCAGTGCCCTTCACACTAATTTTCCCTGTCTTCCAAAGATAGTGACATAAGCTTCTGTTACCTCATGTTCTAGCATGCGGTAAACCTACAAAAGAAATGAGCCACAGCTCACTGATGAAGGGCCTCCTTGTCTTTTCAGGCACCAGCATGAATCACAGCCAAAGGGGGAGGGAAATATTAGAAGTCCAGCATTGATACTATCAACAAATCTTGAAAAAAATTGAATTCTATATGTAAAATGTCATTAATTGTTCAAATAATTTAACCAGCAAACAAAGAAACCCAAAAAACAAATTATAAAATTTTTATCCCAATATCCATTCTAATAGCTTTGCTTTGCTACTTTGGTATACAGAGTAATACAGAGCTGTGTTTTGTTTAAAATTAAACTTGTGTACTTTCAAATAAAAAAATCATCTGGGAAAATAATTTGCATATTATACAATGTAAGTATAAGATTGCAATGGGTTTGCTTCCTAGGCTAGTGCATATGAAATGTAAACTTTTATCAATTTATCTTAGTAAATACTGTTTATATCTGCATTTTGATAATACATAAGGCTATTTTTCCTGGAAATATTTGAAAACATTTGGTTTTATGTAATAAAAAAGGTAAGCCAAAGGTTTTTCTTCTGTCTCTCCACCTATGGGTACCCTTTAGGTTCGTGAATATGAATATCAATGAGTCAGTCCATATCATTCAAGAACTGATAGTTAAAGTTCAAATATTTACTATCAGTTTTTTTATTTCAACTGATACCTATCATTGCATATACCACATTATTTTAATTATCTATTTATGTTTCTGTCTGCCCCACTAGATTGTAAGCTTTTTGAAAACAGAGATTCTTATCTTATTCAATTTTTCACATCCAAGTGGCTAGCACCATCCCTGGTATGAATCTCTAGGGGCAGAGTGTCTTCTAGCGTAACCCCTCCATGTGAAGATTTTTGTTCAGTTCTTACAGTGGGATGGAATGCAATTCAGTGAATTAAAATTTCCATGTAAAACTGGCCACAACGCAATCTACTAGCAAGCTGGCTGCTCCCTTCTCTGAAACTGCAGCCACTGTTAGCATTATGAAGATAATATTTTGAAGTAATCTAATCCTAGAAAATCTCCATTTCCATTTAATATAGAGCCGAGTGTAGCAGTCTGGACGTAGAAGTTCTGCTATTGCCTCGGAGACCTAAATTGTCAACCCATCCCCATCTTCCTACCTTTTACAAAAACTCTAGTGCATAGAATTTAGTTGCACAATCCAGTTTATGACACACTGTTATCATCTGTACAAAAAGGCTTTCATTTTATTTTTACCCACTTTAATGCATTTTTACATATATAAGTATATATCCTTAGACCTTCGAGTTTCCTTAAAAAGTGTTGCTAGTGTATATAACTTGAAAATATAGTTTTACTATACATTAACATTGAAGTACTAAATGTACTAATAATCACATACTATTTTCTTACACGTTCACTAAATGTTACGGTTTTTTCCTGCTTATTTTGCTGGATATAACATATTACTTCTGACTTCTGTATTCCATCACACATATGTACCACAATTTTCTTATCCAAGTTTTTAATACCTCCTGATCACTGCTACCACAAATAATCTTGCAAAGAACATACATTTCACTTGTGGATATTATGTGCATGTCTCATTTCACTGAGTCCTGCCAGATTTTTCTCCAAAGTGGCTACACTAGTTTATACTTCCATCAGCAGTTCATAAAAGTTCGCATTTCTCCTCAGTCTTGCCAACACTTGATATTATGAACTTTTAAATCTTTGCCAATTTGATGGATAGAAAATGATATCTTATAGCCATAACATAGGTTGAACATCATTTCATGTACTAGTCGCTTGTTTTTTATTTTCCTTCTTTGAAGGAATAGTTACATCCTTTATCTATTTTTCCCTTTTGGATCTTGTGGTTGTAACAGTCATTTGCAGGAGTTTCTTATATATTCCAGATTTCTGTGTTGGTTTTAGATATTGCAAAAACTCCTCCCAATCTGTAATATGTCTTCTTTAATTTATCTCTGATACTTGACAAAAAATACTTAATTTTGATGTGAAATCCATCAGATTTCTCCTTTGATTTGTTCTTTGTGAACCCTTTTTAAGATCCTTTTCACTCTAAAATTGCAAAGATACTGTTCAGTATTTTCTTCTACTTGCTTTATAGTTTTATTTTTCACTTATAGAGCTTTTAAGTATATTTTTTATATATGGTAGGGATCCAACTTTAGTTTTCCACATCAAAAAAAATCCATTCTTTCTCCAATGATTTGTAATATCACATCAGTTATAAGCAAAATCTTATATGTGTATGTTTATATATAAACACATATATCCATATCCAAACATACCACAAAACCATAGACAAAAATGGAACCAAGATATCACTGGAAAATATATACTTTTTTCTTTGCACTGGTTCCATTTTTTTTTTTCTTTTGCATATGGTTCTGTGGTGTGCTTTACAATTTGATATGGTATACTCCCTATATTAGTCAAGGTTCTACGGAGAAACAGAACCAAGCAGATGTGTATACATGTATGGAGGGGGGGTGTGTTTCTATAGATTTATTATAGAAATTGGCTTACACAGTTGTGGAGGCCTAGAAGTCCTACAACACACCATCTGTAAGATGGTGGTATAATACAATTTGAGTCTAAAGGCCTGAGAACCAGCAGAGCTGACTATATAACTCTTTTTTTTTTTTTTTTCCTTGAGACAGAGTCTCACTCTGTTGCCTGGGCTAGAGTGCTGTGCCATCAGCCTAGCTCACAGCAACCTCAAACTCCTGGGCTTAAGCAATCCTTCTGCCTCAGCCTCCCGAGTAGCTGGGACTACAGGCATGCACCACCATGCCTGGCTAATTTTTTCCATATATTTTTAGTTGTCTAGCTAATTTCTTTCTATTTTTAGTAGAGATGAGGTCTCGCTCTTAGTTTAGGCTGGTCTCGGACTCCTGAGCTCAAATGATCCTCCCGCCTCTGCCTCCCAGAGTGCTAGGATTACATGTGTGAACCACTGCGCCAGGCCGATTGTGTAACTCTTAATTCAAAGACTGAGAGTCAGGGGGCTGCTGGCATTGAGTCCCTGGAGTCCAAAGGCCTGAGAACCAGGAGCTCCCGTGTCCAAGATGGATGGACAAGCTCAAGGAGGGAGACAATTCCCTCTTCTTCCATCCTTTTGTTCTATTCAATGGATTGGATGTTGTTTGCCCACATTGGTGAGGATGGGTCTTCTTTACTCAGTCTACTGATTCAAATGTTAATGTCTTGGAGAAACACCCTCACAGACACACGCAGAAATAGTTTATCAGCTATCTGGGCATCCCTCAGACCACTCAAGTTGACACATAAAATTAACCATCACACTCACTCCCCCCTGCTTTTCTCTCAGTTTTCAAAATCGTTTAGTTAGCCTATTTTTTCCCCATGTAAATCATGATTGGTGCCTTATTTTCTAGTTAGAGGTTGCTACACTAAACGGATGCTAATAATTTTTGTTGCAATGATAGCTGGCATTCTAGTCTTGCTCCCACTCTCTCAAAAGGAAAATGTTTAATATCTCTCCAAGGAGCATGATAGTGCTGTATTTTTTTCCAGTGGATAGACTTTATTCATTTCAGAAATTTTATTCTATTCTTATTTTTCTGAGAGGTTTATTCAATAAGTATTGAGAACTTATTGTGTAATTATTACCCTTCTAGGACCTGCAGATACAACAGTGAGCAAAACAAACATAAACCCCTACACTCATAGATCTTATAGTCGGAGAAACAATAAATAAACAAATCAATTAAGTTACATAGTGATATGTGCTAGATGCTGAACTAGCAGAACTTCCGGGTTCCTCCCCCAAGTCCCATCCCACTTAAAAAAAAAAAAATCAAGATACTGAGAAAACCACGGGGCATTGCTGGGAAAGGGAATGCTATGTTGAACTTGTTTGTGTGGAGCGGCAGCATCGGCCTGAGGCAGGAGGCCACTGGGTAGGACTGCAGGGTGAGAGGATAAAAGAGAGAAGACACCCCGGGGTGTCTGTTCTGTTCTTGCCTCCTGCCCACCCTCACCGCTCCCAAGCTGCATGACTCAGGTCCAGGTATTCTCAGAGGTCGAATCAGAGCAAGACAAAGGTCCTGTGCTTATGAGCCCCTGAGAGGAACAGGTGAAAACTAACTAACTTCAGACAAGTGGCTTCTCACTCTTACCCCTTCAAAGCCCCAGGGCTGGCGAATTATAACCTACGCATGTCTCTTCCTACGGCTGCTTCTCCCTGGGGTGCAAAGTATGAAGACCTTATCTCAAAAATTGTTTAGTAGGCTACAGGTTTCTGGTATTTGGTCTTTTCACCTAAGATATCTCTCTTTGACACACACACACACACACACACACACACACACACACACACACAGACTTCTTGGTCATCTGGTCCAATTAACATGATGTAATCAATACAGTAGATCAGTGATGTTCTGCAGGATGCCCAGGTAGTCTTGGTTCTTCAGACTATGTTATGATATAAGGTGGGACAGTTAATTAATATGGTTCTAAAA
>CAUYRT010022876.1:0-15925 GCA_963574885.1 Lepilemur ruficaudatus
GGACTATTACTCAATTTTAAGAAATGACAGTGAGCTAGCACCGTTTATATAATCCTGGATTAAGCTTGAGCCCATTATTGGAAGTGAGGTGACACAAGACCCAAAGAATGGGCCCCACTTGTACTCGCCATCAAATTGGTACTGACTGATTAACACTATGGTGCTCAAATGGTGGGAGTGTTCACTAGGGATTTGGGGAGTGGGGGTAAACCCATGTCTGAGTGATGTGGTGGGTACTGTGGAGGGGTGGGACATGCTTGAAAAGTAGTTGGGGAGCGGAATTAGTGGTCTCAATAGGGGAAGGGATTTCCTCAAAAACTGATTTATGTGATTAACTGTACATCTCGGTAAATTCACTGAAAATCATTTAATTGTACACTTAAAGTGAAGTAAAGGCATGATATGTAAAGTATACTTCAATAAAGAAAAAAAAATTACCTTGGATTTTGTCTGTGTGACTGATGGATTGGCATTTTCACTGTGGTAACCATCATTTAGGATGGAGTTGACTCAATTGTCTAGTGATGCTATTAAGGAAGTTGAATGATACCCCAGAAAAGTCTGACCAATATTATTGAATAATATTGAAGAACCACACCATCCTTTACAGTCAATATAAGCAACCAGGAAACTGGAAAGTGGCCTTTTCCCAGGGTTGTTTTCCAGACTGTGTACGTAGTGCAATGCAATTGGTACAACTGTACGTGAGGGTGTGTGCTTCTCACTATAATGTTAAATATAAAAGTAAGTATAGGAATGTAAAAAACATAAAAGCTATTTTTATTGTGTAGGTGTGTTAAGAAGGCATTCTGACAAAAATCGGAAACATTACTTTATTCCATTAGGCATAGAAGCAAGGGAAGCAGTTCTATAAGCAATTCTATAAGCAAGGTGTTTTGAGATGTAAAAATCTAGAAAGGAACCTAGTATCATGTGAGTGCTAGGAAGAAGTGAATTGTGATTGATGCCTCTCTTTCCCTCCAACACCACACCTGCTGCTGTCCTACCTGCTATCCATGCAGCCCTGTAGACCCTGCACACTAAATGTCTCATAAATGTCCCATCCCCACTGTGTACTTTTGAGGATGAACCACCACATGCTGAGCTTGGATGACTACAGTGGTCTCCTCAGTGGTGTCCACATTTTATCTCATCACCTAAAACCATAACCAGAGAAATCTTTTAATACCTATAATTGAAGCATGGCACTTCCTATCATTAAGCCTCATTGCCTACCCAGTGAAGTCTCCAATTTTCACCTTGACTATCCTGGACATACTCATCCTGAGTTATTTCTTGCTCTATTCACTCAGCCATATTGGTTTTCTTTATGTCCTGGGGTATGGCTCACTCCCACAACACTGACTGTTGCTACCCACCCTTCAAATCTCAGCTTCAACACCATTCCTTGCTACAAGCCTTTCCTCCACACACCAGTGCCCCCATTACACACACACACACACCTGCTATTTCTAATTTTACCAATCTGTGCTTTTATTGAAATGTTCACCCCACCTGTGACTACTTGTTCACATTCTCCCCATTAGAATGTGAGACAGTGGAGGCAGCATTGTACTGGTCTTATGGCAGCTGCTAGCCCCAGACTGAGGAGAATATCTGACATATAATTTTCCATGCTTGTTGAAAATGCATAAATATAGAAATCTAGAGAATGCCTAGACAATTTTTAACACACAATTATTATATTGTAAAAGTGGCTTGAAGAACTGGCTTAAATTTGAATTTGAATCATGCCAGACCTATTCGATTAAACGAAATTTTAAAAAGTCAATTAGGTTATTTGATCACTGAAGGGAAATATAATGGAGTTGTTAAAAACACTGTCACTGTGGTTGTAATGCTACATTCAAATGCTGTCTGTGTAACTTAGATCCGTCCTTGGGCTAATCATTGACATCTCTAGTGCCTCAGTTTCCTCACCTGTCAAAAAATTGTGAGAATTAAATAAAGAAAAATATCTAAGCCACTGAGAACAAGACTTTGTAATGAGCATAATAAACCTAATAGTTTAGACACAATAATCTAAAAGGAAAACTCCTCTTGTCCTCCTATTAATGATGTGCTTCTCTAACTTGTCTATTTCCAAGCTAAAATATTAGGTAAATGAGAACTCTAAAATTGTACAAAGTGAAAAGTCTGAAAAAAAATCCCTGTGACCTTTTCGTTGACCAAATAGCCAGATTGGTCTGGTCTGGACATTTTAGACATGTAGAGTCTGTGACCATATGGCTCAGATGTGTGCCACCCAGTCAGATGCATGGGATGAATTTATATTGGCTTCATCAGGCAGAATAGTGTCTCATCATGGATTATCTTTGCTCTCTCCTCCTGATTCACTGAGCTGAGTAGAGATATTCCCTCAGACACTGCCAGATTGCACGTGGCAGGAAATTTCCCACCAAGAAATCAATGGGTGACCTTTTGAAGAGAAAAATCAAGCCCTTTGTCCAGAATCCTGACAAGCTAACACTGTCTGAGCAGAGGTCCTCCCTTTTGTTCTAACTAAAATGTCCATGTGCACCTATTTCCATATATTTTTATGTGATAAATTTATATTCTGCCATGTTAAGAGCTCAAAATCACCTTTCCTGGAAAGGTGACAGGAGTTTAACAAACATCACATTGATTTATAGTTTCTGAGTTTTTAAAAGAACATAGCTTCATCAGGTTCTTAAGTATGTTTTAAAAAATTAATGAAATGGAATCATTACTTTTTCCCCTTTTGCCCACCTCAGACTGCTTTAGAGAGGATGTAATCCATTGCTATGCTGCTAAAGGGAAGACATGGTTTCCAAGGTAAACTTGCTCTTAAGAAATAAACAGATTTCTCTGGATGAATTTTGAAGTCTCTATATCTTAAAGAAGCAGGATTTCAAGTCAAAATTATAATTGGCTATTTCTGTCAAACAGGAAAAAAAGGCCTGTCTACATCGGTAATTAATTTTAGATATATAGTGATTCAAAAAACTTCATCTTTTAAATTAACTGCATATTAACACATTTTGGTCAATGAGTTTATTTTTCTCTTCATTTCCAAAGATGCATTCAGTAATAGAAAAAAACTTTTAAATAGACTTAATTAACAGCCTGAAATGACGTGATTTATCTGCATGAATTGTACATATGGCTGAAGTTCTTCCTGTGCCATATTTTCAGTACATTGAAAATATTTTCTACATCATGATGTTTTATAAAATTATTCTCAGCAGCTCCAGGGAATATAGCTATTATATCCTTAGGAAGATGAAATGATC
Source organism: Lepilemur ruficaudatus (assembly GCA_963574885.1). NCBI lineage: Eukaryota > Metazoa > Chordata > Mammalia > Primates > Lepilemuridae > Lepilemur > Lepilemur ruficaudatus. The sequence goes on from CAUYRT010022876.1 coordinate 3,276, forward strand.
CTTATTCCCCTGGGACTTTAAGTGTTGAAGAGGTTTATAAGCAGTAGAAAATGGAAGCTAAAACCATTTACCTTAATTTTCTCCTGTGCTTCTAATTAGGTATCATAAAAACATCAAAAAGAGCAGACACAGGAAGTAATAAGTGTAAAAATATTGTATATCTTTACTGTACTTCAAACGCATATTGACCCATTTTGTCTTTAGAGTAATTGAACTTGGGAAATCATTTTATATATGTATATATATATATACTCACACATATTAGCTCTATAAATATATATATATACTTTTAGGATTATCATGTTGGAGGATAATAAAGGGCTTGCTACTTCCCTGAATTATTACTGCACACATTTCAGAACAAAATAAAGAAGATTTACTAGTGATGGCATTTTAAAATAGGAACATTTGGATGATTTGAAAAAGTGAACCAATTCTGAGACTCAACTATTACCATGGTAACGCCATAGTTCAGAAGTCTTCATTTGGAGGTAATCGTTGGGTGCTTTCAAGTAAAACATAGATGATTTAGTCCTTTTTTTTTTTTTGGCCAGAAAGGTTAAATTAATTCTATTAATAAATTGGAAAATGGGAAGATAGATATAATGTGCCAATAAGGCTCAATATCCATGAAAACAGTTATTATTAATGGTCCATTCAGCTTAAGTCTCCTCACCAATGGTTCTATTTGCTTCAAGCCAAGAGAGGCAGTTATTTGCCCCATTTCTGAGATGGCATTGTGTTAGCCTTCCAAAAAGTGGAGGATACTAATTGATTCCATTATTCAATTTTACAAATCATTCCTTATTTATAACTTTTACTAATAAAGGGAAATATATTCCCTACTTATCCACCCAAAATATATCTGTTTCAGAAAGGGAAAGAAAGGGATAGGCATATGTATTTCATTCTCTCCCTTGGAGAAGGAAGATGGCAGGACAAAAACAAAACAAAGCAAAATAGAACAAAACTAAGATGCTTTGACAAGGCTCTAAGGAAATTTTATTGGCCCAAGAAATTTTATTGCCCTGTCTCTATGTTACCTTTGAATGCAGACATTTTGCTTAAAGAGAATAAAATAACCTCCTAACATCTCCCCCTATTTTTAGGGTTAGATGTAGATTTCCCATAGCAACATACAAACGTGTGACTCACAGACATCAAAGACATGATATCTTTGCTGGTGGTGGTGGAAGGGAATAGAGGCTTTCAAAAGCAAAGCTGTGTATACTCTGCTCTTGACTGTGTAGTATTTCCAGCAGGCCTTATCAAATAAGAGGTCTGGAGAAATTTTGTCACTGTGTGTTTAAAGTTTTAGGAGAAATAACCGTAGCCTGAGTGGACATAAGCACAATGCAGTTGGGTTGTCTTCTTTTCTAAGTGAATCGTTGTCATCCCATACTTTCATAGACCAGAAACAGAGGTGATGATTAACAAAACTTCTATATGTAAGATTGATAAAGGATTGAGAAGAGAATTGGAACTGGAGTTATTGAGTTTACTCCCATAGCATTTTAGAGGGTTTAAGACTTGCCTTCTTCTATTCTATAGACATCCACTAAGAAACCCCTGAGTACAAGTGCAAGGCAGTTGAAAAAAAAATCAGATGATGTCTCTGTGGCCATCTAGAAGGAAAGATGTCATCCCACATATAAATAGGCAAATAGTTCATTATAATTATAAGAAGTGTCTAAAATAAAGTCTTCTACAAGAGCAGAAATTACTGTCAGTTTTAGGAGTCAGGGAAGAAAAAATACTTTTTATATTTGGATTCTCTTAATCTAGTGAAACACAACTATCTCAATCTTTATTAGAAATATAACAAGGCCTTGTTATTACTTCTTTTCATATTATCACATGCACGGTTTCTATGAGTCAGGAATTCAGAGATCACTTATCTGGGCCCCATACTCAATCCAAGTGTCACCCAGACTGTGTTCTCAACTTGGAAAGAATCCACTTCCATTCTAATTCAGGTTTTTGGCAGAATTTATTTGCTAGACTGAGAGCCCCAACTTTTTACTAGTTATTGAATAGGTGCTGGTCCTTGTCATGGGGGTGCTCCCATCACAGCTACTCACTGCAGCCAGTCAGCAAGAAGAGCCTCCCTGCAGTCTACTAAGACAGGGCTTTATATAATGTCATGTAAAACCTAATCATTGGTGTTACATCCCGTGGCTCTTGCAGTACTCTATTGATCAGAAGTAAGTCAATAGTTTAACTTGCACTAAGAGAATGAATATAGAGGGTGTAAACATGAGGGCTACCCTAGAATCTGTTCACCACATTGCCTACTATTATATTTTTCAGAAAAAAAGTCTGAAATAGTGGCTTGCCTAAATCTGCACACCAGAAGACAAGCCTGAACTTAAACACTGGTCTCCAGGACTCTCTCAACTAGACCTCACCTCCCATGTAGGGCATAGAAGATGACTTTGAGTCATAATTAATTGAAAATAGTTAATATCCTCATAAATTAATTACTTTACTCTCCAGAATTCTTCCAAATATAGATTATTGGGGTTGCACTGTCAGGGCACTGGAAACACTCAGCTTTTTAGTTCAGATTTCTTTTTATTATAATGAATTTGATTGTATATATGGCTAAGTTTTCAGAAAGAATTACAGCCAGTAAGCTGGAACTCACTGTAGCTGAGACCAAAGGTTATTAGTGTAAAGAGAGTAGAAATGGGGTTGACCCTATAGAATAGAAATTTTTTAAAATTCTGGTTGCCAATACCCTGCTATAAATAAAATTGTTGGTAGACTCATGATATATAATTAAACATAATTCCTTATTCATTTATTCACTTAACAAGTTTATTGAAAGGGACAACTCTGACAGACACTTCTGGGGAACTAACCTTGAACATGGTCTCTGGCCTTTAAGATGTTTACATTCTACTGAGGAAACAGACAATAAACAGCACATAATGGGACATAATGTGTGTGTGCATGTGTGTGTGCATGTGGGCATGTGTGCATGTGTGTGATTTTAGGAAGTTTTAACTTATCAGAAGGAAAATAAAACAAGGTAAGTAGGTAGAGAGTTCCTTGAGGGAGGGTAACTCTCCAATTAGAAAGCTGAATAAGGACACTCCTTTACAGAAATAGCATTTGAGCAGAGAGTTGAGGCAGTGAAAGAATGACCTGTGTTTTATTCTGGGCAAATAAATTGCAAGTAGAGGCACCTTCAGCTGTCACCACCATGAAGAAGTAGAGACAATTGGAAACTGAAGATATAGACAATTCTTTTAAAATGTTTTATGAAATTGTAGAATGGGAAATTGTTTGTATAAGGAGAAGTTTGGTTGATGTCGTTGTTCTTATGAGGAAATGTATTTGACTTATGTATGAAGTTATAAAAATAATGCCAATAAGAAAGAATACTTGATGAAGTAGTAGAGCAAGTGAAAACTTCAAACACAAAGACCTCGAATAGGCAGAAGGAGGTGAAAGCCACTTCGCACGTGGTATTGGATAAGAGTACAGAATTTCACCTGCTATTTGGGAAGCAAAGGTACAGAATGTATATGGCTCGGACACACATAAATTGGTAGCTTTGGTGAAAGGCGATTACTGGATCCATCCTAAATGCTTCTACTTTCTCAGTGAAATAAGAAGCTAAGCCATCAGCTGAGTGTGAGAACGTAGAAAAGGTGTTGGAGACCAGAGATGTGAGAGAAAGTTGAGAAATTGTTCTTTAGTGAATGATAGACCAAATTAAGGTAGGATTGTTGGTCAGAGCCAAGGGTGTGTGTGTGTGTTTGTATGTGTGTATATATACACATACATATATACGTGTGTGTGTGTGTATATATATATATGTGTATATATATATATATACGAGTACACACATACATACATTTCTGACCAGAAATCTCAAAGGTGATCCATCGGAAAGGTTGAGTATTTTTTCTGTAGCTGTATTTACCTGGTCTGGTCTAACTAGGGTGATGCTTGGCCAGGCTCGTCTACCAGAAGGACAAGGGACAAAGAAGCTATGAGGATTTGCATGGGAGAAATTAATGTGAGAAGTGACCCCTTGCCAGGGGTGGGGACATCAAAAACACGGTCAAGTCAGTGGATTGGATTTACTGAATGGCTTGAAAAATTGTGGGAGGAGCCGTCTGGGCTAAATGAGTTGCAGAGAGCCTCGTGAGGAGCCTTCTCAGTCCAGCCATCTTCCCTGTCCCTTCCCTATACTGTCCCCCCACCAATGGGGCTATGCAGGACACTTAGAACTGTCTGTAGGGTGGAGCCTAGTTTAAATACTCACTTTAAGACAGTGAGTTGGATGATAAAAACAGTAGTCAAGAACAGAGTGCTTTGCCTCTAGTGAATTTTAAAACAATAATAGAACCATCCCAAATCATTTTTAAAAGTAAAAGAGATAAAAACAACAACAAAAATGATTTTATAAAAGGAATATCACACTCTCTGCCCTGTTGATATTCCACCATTCCAAACATATTAGAGATTATTTGTCCAGGGCAGAATAGGCCAGTTACTCTTGAGCAGAAACATGAAGTCACATCACAGATATAATCAAACCCTGTTACTGTCATCATGTGCAAGATACATGCACACATGACAAAATACATAGGGAAAAAAAGAACTAGGGAAATCTCAAAATTTTAGCATCTAACTGAGAAACTCACTAGTTCTAAGAACAAGTCTTTGAATACATGGAATGTTGATATATAACATATGAGTCTGGATTTCAAGGGAACAGTCAGGGCTGCATTTTAGAACCTTAACATGAAAGCCATTAAATGGCAAAAGACTGAATGGAATTAGCATGACAGGGAGTGCATATAGAAACAAAAGGAGGTTCCAAAGACTGAGCCTTTGGAGTCCCCACGTTATAAGAATAAAGATGAAAAGAAGAAAGCAAACTGAGAAGAACCAGCCAAAAAGGTGTAAGGAGAATAGGAGCAGGTGGTGTCTTGAGACCCAAGTGAAAGAGTATGTTTGAAGGAAAGAGAAGTGGGGTAGATATTGTTCTTCCTCCTTACAGACCATTCCTCTTCCATAAAAACACCCACCTATGTTCAATCTTCCTGACGGCATGGAAAGGGGAGATATGAATATTGATTTTAGGTTTTAGAAATATAGAGTTTGTTGAGTGCATTTGTAGTAATAGATTCAACTACAGAGTGGAGGTGAATTTGATTAGAATGAATGTAAAAGAAAAACAGGAGAGAAAAATCAAATACAACCCACTCTGAGGCATTCTGCCTTTGAGGGAGTGGGGCAGACGTGAGCTGGAGAGAGATATGGGTTAAGATTTTTTTTTTATAAGAATGAAAGAAACAATGGCATGTTTGCACTCTGATGGGAATGACATTTTAGCAAAGAAACAATGTGTTCATGCAGAGGTGAAGGGAAGACTTACTTGAGCCATATACATAAGTGGCCACATGAGACAGGGTCCAGTGCATGTGGGAGGCTGGGCCTCGGAGAGGGCCATGGCCAGGCCGCCTCTAGCCAAAGGAGAGAAGGCAGAACAGACAGACTCATATGCAGTCGGCAGTGGGATCCTGTAGGGGTCTTTCTGACTGTTTCCATTTTCTCTCTGAAACAAAAACCAAGAACTTAGGAAAGTATGAGAATAAAGGAGGCTGTTGGAAGTTTGAGGAGAGAAAAAGATGAGAAAGAGAAACATAAAAAAGAGAAAGAGAGTGAAGGCACTAGAAAACTAGACTATGGTTATGGTTGGCAGGCAGTAGTAAGGGCCCTTTTGGAGTCTGTGATCATGAACCTAAAGTGGGACTTGCCAGCATGGATGTGGGTATTTCTCTAGCCATGGTCAGTTCCATAAATGGTTGTGCAAGTATAAGGATGGAGGAGACAGAATGGTGGTTGTACCCACACCAGAATATGGTTTGTCAAAGTAACTGTGGTGGAGAGAGGGGAATTTAAACATTGAAAGTGTCTAACAGGATGAGATTATGCTGATTGGTCATGGAAATTATTCTCATGAAGGGAAGAGAGAAGCAGCAAGGGACAGAGTAAAGATGGAATAGAATTCATGGATTGTAGGCTCCTGTAAGATTGTCAAAGCATAGTGGGAACCAGGGTCCTAATAGGAGTGAATTAAGAAGATGGTGCTTGGAAAGGAGGATGCTTTGATTCTTGGTCATGACCAGACCCAGGAAATGACCACGGGAGGAATGGCCAAGTTGATGAGGACAAGCTTATTGGAGGACAAGCTTATTGCAGGACAGGAATCCCAAGAACTGAGAGGCCAGGCTGTTGGAAACATCGTCTACACAAGAATTAAAATCACTAAGAATAACAGCAAGAGGAAGAGAGATCTGATTGTTGGTCAATCATGACAACAAGAAGTAAGAGGAAGATTCCAGTATGATACTCAAAGCTGGGTTTTCAGGAAAGAGAAACTGTCATGAAGAGGGAATGAGAAGCAAGAAATCCATGGGCCTTATCTCCAGGCTCAGTAAATGCCTGCAGGAGAAAAGCAGCCCCCACAGAGAGGGCTGCTATGGAAATGAGATCTTGCTGCCCATCTCACGGATAAGGGTTCCATTTCCTCTGCAACCCCCAGTTCAAATTCCTGGAAAATAAAAAGTGGTCGTCTAAATGCTTGTTTTGAATGTTGCCATGCCAGCTTATAATTAGCAACTCCTTTGTCATGTGTTCACCCACGGTCCATTTGTCTGGAGTTTGGGGTAGGGGATGGGGGTGGCTAGGGTTTTATGAGCGCATATGATTTGCTTATGCAAACTATGGCTCCCTGGAGACCTCTGCAGCATGTGAGATTCTGTTCAGAAAATAACTACAGTCAGGAAGTTATGTTGCATGCAAATACACTATGAAAAGTATTCTGTATTTTTTTTAGAATAAAATACATTCTATTACAATTCTGTTGCACCCAATTAGTATCTGGCTGACATGAAATTACCTTGCTCAAAAACAATTCTGTAAAAGGGAGTATGTGAAACATTTCTGTAGTCTCTCCTGCCCTCTTTGTCCTCCTAATGGGACTTTCTGCATGCAAAATGTTTACCTTGGCTAACCTTTCAGTAGTAGCTACGCCTAGTCAAGCCTGTGACTCCAATGCTTCCAGAATACTATAACTATTATGGAGCATAAAGAGAATCACATTTAATTTGATTTTTCTTTCTTCAATAGTGAACCCTACCTACCCAAAATCCAAATAACCAGAACCAAATGTAATTGGAATAATTTTCTCATAGTATACTCTTAGCAGAAACAGATAATTACTACTTCAACCAACACATACACACAAATGGGCACATGCATGTGAATATGATGTCATACACATACACACAAAAATTTGAAATAATAAAAAACAAACAAATGAAAACAGGGTAACTTAATTATACAGTGTTAAGTCTACTGAATGGTACAATGACTCTTGAAACCCAGAATTAAAATTAAGGTACTTAATCCTCAAAAAAGATTAAAGTATAATCAGTAAATTTTAGTTGTTTAAGCAGGAAAGTGAATTAATTAAAGAAAATAAGTAAAGATGGAAACAAACAAAAATGTTGACTTGTATTAAATCACAGTCCCTCAACCCTTCTGTTTCTTTAAGCTGCTGTGTTTCAATGCAGGATGTTGCACAAAAATTATGTGTTTTGTTATATATGCACAGTTAAACTGTGATAAATTTTAATGAAGACATTACATAGAATTCTAGTCCCCTTTCTTCTCATATATTTGAAATTCTCTGCAAAATTGCAACTTATATTGGGAAACAGGTTATCTGTTTTGGTCTAGACTTGTAGAAAAAAATGAATATTTATGCAATCTTTCTTTATTGACAAATGGTGTATGGAACAGGAAAGTCAAGAGTTTGTGTATGTGGTGAAGATGGAAACTTAGAGCTGGTGGTATAGATGCCAAATAGGTGTGCAGCTCTGATTCTAAGTAGTATATTCTCCCCATGCAGTCTGCCTTGACTGGGAACTCTGGCACTCCTCCAGCAAGAAGGGAATTTGGAAGTTATGTCTGTTCCCTTTTGTGCTCATCTAGCACATATCCTTTACTCCTCTTAATTGTAGTCCAGTGGTAAACCCAAGTGAATGCAACCTTGAATCAAGACCAAATTGTCATCCTCACCAACCTTCATACCCACATTAAGTCACATGTTGTTGCTTTGATCTCAATCATAAAGCAAACTAAATACATGTGCAGACCTTCAGGTTATACTAGTGGGTTTTGAACATTTTACGAGCAAGTGTCTGCTGATTGCTTCAGGTGTCATTGAAGAATATAATGGTACCTGGCAGGGTAAACATGGGAGAGCACTTCCCATAACGGCTTTGAACAATGATCTTCTCTCTGTTGGATGAGGTTGACGAATAAACGTCAAGGCTCTTTCTCTTTTAGAGATGGCAATTGGATATTCATTTTGTTCTTATTCTCTCTTTAAGAAAATTGATGAGATGAACACATGGATCACTTGGTACCATTTATTTATATTTGTCATTATGGTTTTAGCTCACAGAATCTCACTAATATTTTCACCCATTCGCCATTGGGCATCTTTTCTCTGTTAATATATAACAGCCTTTTTCCCAATGTGTTTGGTTTGTAAACGTGAACTTTTGTCCTGTATTTATGCTTTTGTCCTGTATTTAGTTGACTTCTATGTTACACCATAAGACTAACAACAATATCTGTTCCTTTTTAATTAACTCTTTTAATTGTTCATTGAAACTATGGCAATAGTTACATTCAATAAATTAAAGACCACATAACATTTCCTGATGTAAAACGGTAAGGTCATTCCAATACTATCACTTCATAAATCACTTCATAAATGTGAATCCTTTCACCCTATGTGACATCATTGAAATGTAAAAAATAAATTTTTTATAATAACTTCTCTTACATGATTCCTTTTGTTGTTCATCCAAACAGTTCAAAATCCAGACATCAAGGTACATTCAGACAGCACAGAAAGTCTTTCAAAGCAAAATTGCATATGGTAAAATACTCTTTGCAACAGAGAGTATTAAAGGTTTCAGAGAGAATCTCAGAGTGCTTTACTTAATATAAGTAAAGAACAAAAGACACTCTATAAAAAAGACACTTGCACTCAAATGTTTATAGCAGCACAATTCACAATTGCAAAGGTGTGGAAACAACCCAAGTGCCCATCAATACACGAGTGGATTAATAAAATGTGGTATATGTATACCATAGAGTACTATTCAGCTATAAGAAGCAATGGTGATATAGCACCTCTTGTATTTTCCTGGATGGAGCTGAAACCTGTTCTACTAAGTGAAGTATCCCAAGAATGGATGGACAGGCACTACATGTACTCACCAGCAAATTGGTATTAGCTGATCAACACCTAAGTGGACACATAGGAACAACATTTATCGGGTGTCGGGCAGACGGGAGAGGAGAGGAGGGGATGGATATATACATACATAATGAGTGCGATGTGCACAATGTGGGGGATGGTCAGACTTGAGGCTCTGACTGGGGGAGGGAAGGGCAATGTACGTAACCTTAACATTTGTACTCTCATAATATGCTGAAATAAAAAAAAAAATCCTAATTTTTAACTAGCAACTGACAATTAAAAATAACTTATGTCACCAGAAAACACTCTCATTTCACACCTCTGTCTCCCAATTCATTATAAAGGAGCAAAGAGAGCTAAAACACTGAAGCTGATCCCCTACAGGAAGACATTGTTTTACTGGGTGATTTTCTAAAAAGTCCCTGGAAATACGTGGCCTTAGAAATTTACAATCTAAGTCTATTAATCAGAAGTGGCATTCCTAAAGTTGATGCTAAATTTGCTAATAAAAAAATGTATATTTGTCAGCAATTTCAAATTCTAAGATGTTGAAATGTTTTCAATATACTTAAAAAGAGAACAAATTACCAGTGTTTTTCTTCATCAGTTGCCTATGTATTTTTTGCTAATGAGGATATTTTAGAGGACAATGAGAAGATTGTGCAGAGACAAATTTTGATGAGTTTTTCCCCACCTGTGCCAACAATCTATGATTTCTTTTTTATGTCCATTTATTTGGCAAAAGATACTGATTTTATTGGTGCCAATTCTTTTCCATGAAGAGCTAGAAGATAAAGCTATTCTTTAGTTTTCTCATTTGCAAATGACATCCCATGAGGCCTTAGTCAGGCACTGAAATGAATTTCAAAGACACCTGCCATTATTCTTTTCCTGCTGTCTTTAAAATGAAATAACCTTCAAAGTTGCAAATATTCTTATCCAAAATGGGATGCAGATTCATTACCTAATCAAGAGAGTAGTGAAATACTTAAAAAGTGCAAAAAGAATATATATCATGGCTACAGACATGGTGCTATCTGTAGTAGACTATTTAATCAGAAATGAAGCAACCAGCATATAAGAAGAGCTTTTCAAAAGCTGTCAGTACAAGATACGTTAGAAAGGGGCAAATTTACTATCTTACTGGGAAAAAAAACCAATAAAATATATAAAACAATGTTTTACAAGACACTTTACATTAAGCAACAAAGGACAGTGTCCTGTGAGAGATTTATAAATAAACATGAGAGCTACGATTTTCCCACTTTACAACATTAAAAGTTTCCAGCTTGTGGTATGTGGAGGACGAACACACGCAGAATTCAGAGAAATTTTTGAGTTGAGGAGATGACCAAGGTAGCTAGAAATTTCAGGACAGTGTTCCAGACAGAGAAGAACTTGAGAGAGAGGGAGAGAACTGTTATTTGACAGAGTTCTCCTTGATATTCACTTGAGTAATAATCAGCACTTGCATGAGAAAACTACCAAAGGCAAGAAATAATTATCTGAAAAAATTAGAGGAAAAGTTCCCTACAGTCACAGAGAAAAGAATAGTAATTATTGTCAACAGCTAGACTAGGAGACCTCATAATTCACTGTATATTGGTGAGATTACATAGAAATGTCTTACCCCACTACTGATAAATAATTAATCCTGGACTGAACACTGTTCCAGATCCACCTGAAAAAATTATAAAGGCAAGATCTAAAATGTTTAATGTATCTCCAATTAATTTAGGTGAACTCAAGAATAAAGGTCATGAATATCAATAAAAATACAAAATATCCAGCACTCACTCTTAGGAACTTCCACAATATATGTCATTCATAAAACCATTACTAGGCATGTAGAAATGGAGGAAAATATGACCCATAATAAAATTCATCAGCTGAACCTAAACCAAAATGACATAGGCACTAGAATTTGTAGTCAAAGACATAAAACAACTGTTATAACAGTATTCCGTGTACTATCAAGTTAGATGGAGATATGGAAGATATAAAAAAGATCCAAATCAAACATTTGGAGATACAAACTGCACTGACATAGAAGAGAAATTTACAGGATAGGATTAATAGCAAGTTAGTCATTGCCAAAAAGAAAAGTGAACTTAAAGATATGGCAATAAAAGTAATCTAAAATAAAACTAAGAAAGAGAAGATAATGGAAAAAGCAGAAAATAATGACAACTTCAAATGGCTTTATATATGTGCCACTGGAGTTCTTGAAAGAGAGGTAAAATAGGGCTGGGGGCACATAAAAAATGTTTGAAGAAATAATGGTCAAAAATTTTCCAAACTTGATGAAAACTATCAACTTGCAGACTGAAGAATTTCAAGAAAATCAAACAATAAAAGTGGAGAAAATGTGAAAATATATAATAATCAATTTTCTAAAAATAATGGTAAAGGAAAAATTATTCAAAGTGAGGTGACACAATACCCAAAGAACGGGCCCCACTTGTACTCGCCATCAAATTGGTATTGACTGATTGACATTATGGTGCTTAAATGGTGGTAGTGTTCACTGGGGATTTTGGGGTTGGGAGTGGACCCACATCCGGGGATGTGGTGAGCACTGTGAAGGGGAGGGGCATGCTTGAAGTGTATTTGGGGATGGATATTAGGGGTCTCAATGGGGGGTGGAAAATCCTCTAAAACTGATTTATGTGAATAGCTGTACAACTCAGTAAATTTACTAATAACCACTTAATTGTACACTTAAAATGGAGTAAAGACATGATATGTAAATTACACTTCAATAAAGACAAAAAAAGAATCTCTTTTCAATAAATGGTGCTGGGAAAACTGGATAGCTACATGCAGAAGAATGAAACTGGATCCTTACCTCTCACCTCTCACAAAAATCCACTCAAGATGGATAACAGACTTAAACCTAAGGCATGAAACCTTAGGAATCCTAGAAGAAGATGTTGGGAAGACCCTTTCAGACATCAGTTTAGGAAAAGAATTCTTTAGGAAGACTCCCAAGGCAATCACAGCAGCAACAAAAATAAACAAATGGGATTTGATCAAATTAAAAAACTTCTTAAGCTTGAGCCAATTATTTGAAGTGAGGTGACACAAGACCCGAAGAGTGGGCCCCACTCATACTTGCCATCAAATTGCTATTGACTGATTAACACTATGGTGCTCAAATGGTGGGAGTGTTCTCTAGGGATTTGGTGGGTGGGGGGTAAACCCACGTCTGAGCGATGTGGTGGGCACTGTGGAGGGGTGGGACATGCTTGAAAAGTAGTTGAGGAGCAGAATTAGGGGTCTCAATAGGGGAAAGGAATTCCTCAAAAACTGATTTATGTGATTAACTGTACACCTCGGTAAA
>CAUYRT010022877.1:0-23736 GCA_963574885.1 Lepilemur ruficaudatus
AAAAAAAATTAGCCAGTCAACTAAAAATAGAAACAAAAAATTAGCCGGGCGTGGTGGCTTGCACATATAGTCCCAGTTACTCGGGAGGCTGAGGCAGGAGGATCACTCGAGCCCAGGAGTTTGAGGTTGCTGTGGGCTAGGCTGACGCCACGGCACTCTAGCCTGGGCAACAGAGTGAGACTCTTTCTAAAAAAAAAAAAAAAAAAAAAGCAAGTTAGGATTCAAACTCAGGTCTTCAAATGTACTTTAGTCTCTTTTTTCCTCCTGATTACTCTTTCTATCCAATAAAAGGAGAGGTTATTAAAAATAAAATTCTAGCTAGAGGTTAGAGTAGGACTCAAGAAAAGAGAGAGAGAAAGGGAAAGAATATCCTCCCTGTGCACATGAAGTCCAGATGTTTAGGTACTCTCATCCAGGGGATGTTTGAATGACACAGTTAAGACATTAATCTATATATAGAAAAAATGATTTTGAGCTGTACAAATATGAGAAGTAAACTTTATGGCAGCTGTTGAAGTCAACAGAGTAACATGATAAAAGTGGGGTTATTCAATGATTGTAAGGAGACACCTACAAAGGGTATTTTCACACCTGCTTTTGAGACTATGTAGGAGAACCACATTCATTACTATTTATTGAGCACCTACTCCGTATGGGAATTTTAAATAGGTTACCTTGTGTAGCCCTGAAAAGAACCAAGAGAGGTAGGAATTGGCGTCCACATTAGCAGAAGAGCACCTGAGCCTCAGAGTAGTTTGTCCGGTGGGGCAGGTCTTGTAAGTGATGGAAAGTTACTATTGGAACCCGAGTCTGTCTGACTCTAGTCTGATGCTCCTGCTCCTACACCAGCTGCCACAGGTTAATGGACCCAAAAGAAATCTCATTTCTTTGTATCCTGATTCTTTAATGCCAAGTCTGCTGAAACCTGTTCTCATTACTTGACGATTCTCCCAAATCTGCTTCTCCTCGTGTGTTTCTTCTTTCTGTGACTCGCCCGGCAAGCATCCCAATCAGTCAGGCTCGACTCCTTCAGTCTAACCATCCTCCCCATCCAATCTGTTTGCAAGTCCTGGCAATTCTAATTCTGTCTTCATTTCCATGCCAGTTTCCTAGCTCCATGCCAGCAGGAACTACCTATTGCAATGCCGTGCAACTTCTGGCCTGCAGGGTTGAAATAACCTCCAAGATGGCCTCCAAGGATCCCCACCTGCTGGTATTTACACCCTGGTGGAATCTGCTTCCCTGGAGTGTGGACTGAGCCTGGAACCTCGCTTCAGATGGACAGAGTCTGGCACAAGGAATAGACTACAGCACAGATGATGGGATATTGCTTCCGAGATTAGGTAACAAAATGATTCTCGTTTCCATCTTGCTCCCTCCATCTCTCTCTCTCTCGCTTGCTCTGATGGAAGCCGGCTGCCATGTAACGAGCCGCCCCTGGGAAGGGACTGAGGAGCCCTCTGGCCTCCTCAGTGGAGTCGCTGAGGCTCCTGTCTAGCAGCCCTTGAAGAGCTGAATCCTGCAGACAACGACCCCCAGACTCCTGACCTACCGAGACTGTGAGATCATGAATGCTTGTTGTTTTAAGCTGCTGAATTTTGGGATAATTTGTTATGCAGCAATAAATAAATAAATAATACACTTTTTAATGGGCATTCCCATTAAATCCAGGAATTGTTCATTTTTCTGCTGCCAAATGAAACTTCTAGAAATACAATTCCGTTTATGTCATTTCCATGCACAGGAACCTTCCATGACTCTCCATTTGCCTTTAGAAAATATCTACACTTCTCAGCTTCGCAATGAAGATGCTTTATCACCAAGTCTCAGCATAGCCGTTCACAATTAATTAAGAATTATTTGATAGTTGAAGGCAATAATGTGCAATTCAGATATCAACCAAGCCCACATTGCTCCCTTAAGGGCTAAAAAAGATTGGCTCCAACCACCGATACACATTTTGTGAAAGTTCTAACACCCTTCCCAAGATGTATATCAATTTCTAATGGGTTTATGTTCTCATAAACCTCTGGCTTTCTTTTGCTTTTGCTGAATTAATTCAATATATGGATGATCTCTCCATCCCACACCTGCTGCTACTCTTCCGTATAATGTCAACACAGATGCGGAACTCGGTCCCTTTCCTTGACGCTCACACAACCACACACATACATACGTCACGCAAGACTGTTGTGTGAAGCAGCTTTTACTAGATTTTCTTTTCTTTTTTTTTTTTTGGAGACAGATTTTCACTCTGTTCCCTGGGCTAGAGTGAGTGCCGTGGCATCAGCCTAGCTCACAGCAACCTCCAAATCCTGGGCTCAGGCGATCCTCCTGCCTCAGCCTCCCGAGTAGCTGGGACTACAGGCATGCACCACCATGCCTGACTAATTTTGTCTATATATTTTTAGTTGGTCAATTAATTTTTTTCTATTTTCAGTAGAAACAGGGTGTCGCTCTTGCTCAGGCTGGTTTCAAACTCCTGACTTTGAGTGATCCTCCTCCCGCCTCGGCCTCCCAGAGTGCTAGGATTACAGGCGTGAGACACCATGCCCGGCCAGCTTTTACTAGATTTTGAGCATTATCCTCCCAGCTCAAATAACAAGCTGAATATTAAACATCACTAGTAAAACATTTTTAAGGTGAAAAATAACTCTAATTTGTCCCTACTCTCAAATTCAGCTCTAGGCCCAGCTTGGGCAAAGTACAAAGAGAATCCTAGCAGTGGTAATTTTAAATGCAACTCCTGCCTGACTCTCCCATTCCCAGGATACAGACTAAGAGGAGACTAGCGGGGAGGAGTTGTTGAAGAGGCTGTGGTATCACCGAGAAGTAGGAAGAAAGAAAACTGAATAGGTGAGAAAAAAGAATATCAAAGGCAAATGGTGCTTAGCAAACAACTTTGCTTGGGACCAACCTGATTATACTCTGTAGTCCTCACCCGACATCTTTCTGGAGCATGTGTGGCCCAGATAGGCTAATAAAACTTAAACTCTCTCTGATGAAACAGTTATTTAAGTGACTTCCAATTCTGCAGTGTAATTGCAAAACGGCATCAGAATTTTTTTTAATTGTGCGAAAATTTGAACTGGCACTTTGTGCCAGGCAACATGCAAATGGTAATAAACATATGAAGGTGTGTGATTTCATTAGTCATCAGGGAAATGAAAATTAAAACCACAATGAGATGTATTATGCACTTACCATAACGGCTAAAATGTAACAGATAGACAATACCATATATTGGCAATGTTGTAGAGAACTACTAGCAGAAGCGTAAATTAGCACAATCGCTTTAGAAAATGGGCAGTATCTACTAAAACTAAACCTCAGCATCACAGGAATATCCTTTGACCCAGCTATTTGACTCCTGGGTATATTCCAAAGAGATATGTGTACATGTGTCCTAAAATCTAGAAGCTTCTCAAAATGTCCATCAGTAGCAGAATGGATAAATAAATTATGGATTTCATGCAATGCGTTATTATACAGCAACAATGTTGCTGAAAGCTCGGCTACTTGTCCACGAGGCGGAATCAGAAGGAGGACAAGCAGTTTGAGGAGGAAGGAAAGAGAGTTTACTTTGCCGACAAAGGAGGAAAAATGGTAGACCTTCTCATCTCAAAATCCCAAATTTTCTGAAAAGCAGAAATACAGAGCTTTTAAAGGGAGGGTTCTCAGCTTCAGGCAATTACTGTGGTTAACTGTTCTAATCATCCCGTCTCTGCCAAAAACAAAGCCTGTTTTTCCACGGAGGTTGCCCTAGTTTGCAGTCCCACCAACAGTGTATGAGTGTCCCTATCTCTCCGCATCCACACAGTACCTATTGTTTGGGGACCTTTTGATAAAAGCCATTCTCATTGGGGTTAGGGGATAGCTCATTGTGATTTTGATTTGCATATCTCTGATGATTAATAACCAGAATCTACAAAGAACTCAAGCAAATCAGCAAGGAAAAAAATCAAACAACCCCATGAAAAAGTGGGCAAAAGCCGTGAACAGAAGCTTTTTAAAAGAAGATAAACTAATGGCCTAAAAACAGACTTCTGCTTTTATCTCAGTAGGTCCATACCTATTTTGAGTGCTTCTTTCTTTAGCAAACTCTTCTCTTTTTTTTGCCCTGTAGATATCATGTGTGTCTCCTCTAAAATCCTGTAATACTTAGTCTATATGCCTCTTGTGGCAACTACCATTCTCTTCCTTGTGCTTTAGTTATTTATTTACATTTTATCTCTTACGCAAGACTGAGCTCTTTTGAGAGAAATGTACTTGTGTTGCCTAAATGTGCTTTGCTCATCATAGATGCTTATCAAGAATTTGTTGAACTATAAAAATTAATTCACCTAAAAATGTTAATTAATAATATTGAGCCATTCTTTACACCATAAAAGAAATCTAACATAGGAATTTCTCTAAAATATCTGAATAAATGACCAAAAAGTCATCATCATTTTATAGCTCAATATGTTCCCACATCAAGGTTTGACAAGAGACAACTAAAACAATTGAGTCTGGTAGTTACTATACCCTGGGGCTGTAATCTAGAGAGACTGACCTTAAATGTCTGCCTGAAAAAAGTTTGTGTTAGTTTCTGAGACTGAAATTAACTCCCTTCCTATGTAGGGCAGCAAGAACATGGCAGAAGAGCTGACTTTATTTGTCTCCTGTTGGTTCTCTTTCCTTCTCTGGCCTCTTGGGTGTAACATGCAGGAAAAGGCTTTGCATGGTTATAGGCAAGCCAGGAGAATCATCCCTAGGGAGGGCTCAGTTAACCTTCATTAGTTGCTAACTATCTTTTGCAGGTTGTTTCTAAATTAAGTTCTGTAGACTAGCGGCTTTCAATCTTTCCATGCTCAAAGCAGACTGTTCTTGCTCCTGTGAGTAATCCCTAAGGAAGTCACAGCCATGATGATCCATGCGTGGGTGAGAACTAATCTCAGGACCGGAGGGATTTCAGGGTAATAGGTTTTTGTTTTTTAATGTCAGTTTCAGTTAGGGATGTAACATAACCATGTAGACTGCTTACCGATTTAAACATGTATCTCTCAAACAGGACAGATATGTGCTTTTACAAGAAGCTTTTACAAAAGCTTTACGAAGAAAAGACAGGTTGCATCAGCAACAACATGGAAATCGTGACAGTTGACAGTCATACAGACAGGCGGGCGAGCTGAGCAGCTCCTTCCCTGCTTCTCTCACATTTCACTGTCTGGAAAGGCAAATATCAGACCTCTCATTTCAGGTGGGGCTTCTTTGATTCATAGAAGAACTTTATCTTGCTGGGAATCACAGTTACACCGTCAAGGATGATGACGGATATGTAGTAGAGATGTTTTGCTGAATTTGTTAAACGAAACCTTCATCTTGGGTTCGACCCTGCTGGAGAGGAATCTAGAACGATGTATTCAAAGTTCTAAAATGTGTCTGTCCTTTGACCAAGAAATTGCACTTGTGGACATTTAACCTGAAGAAATAGTTAAGGATTTGTTGCAAATATATACCCAGGAGAATATTTGTATGAGAACAATTTGTAAGAGTGCTAAGTCAGAAAAAACCTAAATGCTCAACAGTAGAGGATTGATTAAATTAATTATGGCACAATCATATGCTTGAGTACTGTTCAACTGTTTATGATAGTGTTATAGAAAACACATCTACTGATAAAAAGGTATTCACAATAGATGCTTACCTAAAAAAATGTAAGTTACAACTCATTAAAAAAGCTGAACAGCTGAAATGTGTTGAATATTTACTGTGTGCTAGATATACTGTCAGCCCTCCATATCTGTGGGTTCTGCCTACATGGATTCAACCAACTGCGGATCAAAACTATTCGGGGGAAAAAAAAGAATGGCTATATCTGTACTGAACATGCACAGAATTTTTTTCTTTCCATTATTCACAAAGCAATACAGTATAATAATTATTTGCATAGCGTTTAAATTTTATTGGGTATATAGGTAATCTAGAGTTGATTTAGTGAGTGGGGGAGGATCTGGTAGGTTACATGCAAATACCATGCCATTTTGTATCAGAGATTTGAGCATCCATGCATTTGGGTATTCATGGGAGGTCCTGGAACCAATCTCCTATGGATACTAAGGGACAACTCTACTGCTAAGCATTCATATGCGTCTTTAATTCTAAAACAGTTTTATAAAGTAGGTACAGTATGCACTGCTTCATGATGGAGATACATTCTGAGAAATGCTTTGTCAGGCAATTTTTTTTGTTGTGCGAACGTCGTAGAGTTGCTTATACAAACCTAGGTGATATAGCCTCCTACACACCTAGGCTATTGGTTTAGCCTATTCCTTCTAGGCTACAAACCTGTAAAGCACGTTACTGTACCAAATACTGTAGGCAATTGGAACACAATGGTAAGTATTTGTGTATCTAAACATATCTAAAAATAGAAAAGGTGCAGTAAAACTAAGGTATAAGAGATAAAAAAAAATGATACACCTGTATATGGCACGTCCCATGAATGGATCTTGCAGGACTGGAATTTGCTCTGGGTGAGTCAGTGAGTGAGTGGTGAGGGTCCCTCTATGCCATCTCTCTGAATCGTGCTGGAAATGGTCAGATGTCTGGCTTCCCTCAGAGCCTTCCAGCCTCCCCCAGTGCACTCAGGCACGCAGGCTTCCTCTGGATGGTTCCTTCCCCCATCAACATCTGACGCCTCCCTTCTTCCCCTGCAGTCCATCCCTCCTTCTTTCTCTCAGGTCAGAACTTCTCTTAAGTAAATCTTTATGAACAAGAACACTAGGCCTGGCTCTTCGTATGCTAGAGGTGGGAAGATAGAGGAATTTTAAATTTTTATTTCTCCAAAATGCCTAGCTTTCAGAACCATCATTGCAAAATCCTATTTTGGATGCTAGACGACAGATACTAACTCTTTCTTTTTCTTTTTTGAGACAGAGTCTCACTCTGTTGCCCAGGCTAGAGTGCCGTGGCGTCAGCCTAGCTCACAGCAACCTCCAGCTCCTGGGCTCAAGCAATCCTCCTGCCTCAGCCTCCCCAGTAGCTGGGACTACAGGCATGTGCCACCATGCCCAGCTAATTTTTTCTATATATAGTTTTAGTTGGCCAATTAATTTGTTTCTATTTTTAGTAGAAACGAGGTCTTGCTCTTGCTCAGACTGGTTTCGAACTCCTGACCTTGAGCGATCCTCCCGCCTCGGCCTCCCAGAGTGCTAGGATTACAGGCGTGAGCCACCACTCCCGGCCTGTAACCCCAAATCTTAAAGGACCAGCAGATACATGTGGGCTCCATGTGGATATGAAACCAAGAGCGGCAGCAAAATAAGTCTGCAGGCAACTGAGTTTAGAAAGGTCACCTTGCTTCCTTCGACGGGCCACACAACTCGGAAACAAGAGAGAAAGAGGGGGAGAGAGAAGAGGAGAAAAACACAGCATTCTCTCTGTGTAGGTTTTACACTGATGGTGCTAACAGCCGTGGGATCCCGCACACTCCCCTACACCCATGGCTTCACCAGCCAGGATGTGAAGCCCTTTCTGAGCACAGGACATGCTGTGATCTTGGTCATCTCATGTGGCTTCTGCACAGGGCCGGTCCCCTCCTTCTTATGGTCTTCAAATTCCCCCTCTCCCTGGGGGAGACAGTTTTGACGGTTGGAAAATCTTTCCTACTGGCTGTATGCCGAGTGCTGTGCCGGGGATGAGGCTGGGGACACTTTGGATGTAGACGGCTTAGCAGCTGTGAGTGGTATTTAAAGGACAGGGGAGGAGGCCGCACTGCAGCTTTCTTCGAGAGAGCCCTCCAGTTGGCACAGTAGCTAGGAGAGGTGCTCAATATTTACCTCCCATAGAAGCCTGCTATTTCTGCTGTTTCGCAGCAGTTCTTTGACTATGAGCGGCCATCACCTGTCTCTACCCTGCAGTGGGGGAGGCCCTGGCCCTGAGATCCATGTGCCTTCCCCTTTGGGCTCTCTTCCCTAGGAGCCCCCCACAGCTATGCGACCCGTTAGCCAACTCACTGCCTGGTGTGCCCTCTACCTCTCCACCGGGCAGGAGCACTTTATCTTGGAACATTCCATCCTTACACGAATAAAAATGCTCTCACCTCCCCAGACAGTCCAATATATATGCCTGTTCCGACGCCGTATACAGTTTCACAGCTGGGTTGCTATAATTATTTGCTGAGAATTATTTTTGATCTAAACTAATATTACTATTACTATTTGAGTACCATCTTCTCAGTATGATTTTTGGGGAGGAGGAAGGCTTAAATATCTCACCTTCCTCTATGCAGATCTGTATATAAAGAGGGGATTTGAGAGAAAAAGCAATTTTACACATTCAGAGAACTTGGAAATGAAAGTTTGCATTATTTATACTATAAAAATGCTTTCCCCCTACAGCCTCAGAAATCCTGGGATCCTCCAGTTATTTACTGCGATATAAATCTTGTGGCTCAAAGTACACGCCGTTGGCTTCATCCATCCTTCAGTTCTGAAAGCTATCTGTTTATTTAATTAATGCTTCCCGCCTCAAATCACATTTATTGGCTCATGAAAACACTAAGCAGCCTCCAGTTCCCCAGAGTTCTGGAATTCAAACACAGCTATGAAATCCAAAGACAGTTTCATTTATTAGTGACGGATATTTGCCAAGAATCAGGGCACAGCTGGATAGTTTTGATCTATTCCGTCCAGGTTAGTTCAACGAACTGAATGTATCGTGCCAGGCGGAGGGGACACAAAGACGCCTTCAAGTACGTGAAGGTCCCCTGGGGGTGGCTGGAACACACACAGAATGCTGGACCCTTTCCGCCTGGTGCCTTGTAGGCATTGAACATGAATTTTGGGAAAGAAAAAAGGAAACCAATGTATATTGATTGGCTCCTGAGCTAGACAGCACAAAGCGCTTTTTCGAATATCCTATTTAACCTTCCTATATAAAGCTGTGAGACAGATGGTAACCTCCCCATTTTACAGTTGAGAAACAAGACCTCAGAGAGCGATTATATCTTCCATTTACTGATGGCATGCTTTGACCCACCACGCTGCCTAATGAGTTATCTTGGTTAATCCTCAGAACCAGCACACGACATGGTATTCTTGATCTCCATTTATAGATGAGGAAACTGAGGCTTAAGGAGGTCAGATAAATTCCAGGAGATTGTACAGCAAACCTGGTGTATATGGCTTCAAAGACTACTTGCTTTTCTCTATATGACACCGGGACCTTGGCTCCAAGAATCCCTTATTCTTATGTTCTTTAATCTTTCTCTTCACGAATTTCTCTAAATTGGGGTACATTCAAATGCCTACAGGGCCCAACAAAAGGGAGGGAGAGACAAGCCACGTGTCAAAAACACAACATGGAAGCTCAAAGGAAATGCCAACTGATCCTGGGCCCCAACAGAGACCCACAGGGCACATGGGCAGAACTGAATTAAGATATAGTCGATTTCTTTTGTCATTCTGTTTTAATGTATGCATTTAAAAAGACTATTCTGAGAAGGAGGTCCATGGGGAATCCATGACTTGAGTCTGTGTCCATGCACAAAACAAAATTCAGGAAACCAGCATTCAAAAGCAACTGAGACTGGCTGAGGGCTGGAGGTCTGGGGTCCCGGTGCATGATTTCCACACCAGCCCTGTGTTCCAGATCTTCAGATTTTTCAAGACGAGCCAGAAGATTATACCTTACATTATATGTTATTTTATTTTATTTTTTTTGAGACAGAGTCTCACTCTGTTGCCCAGGCTAGAGTGCCATGGCATCAGCCTAGCTCACAGCAACCTCCAACTCCTGGGCTGAGGCGATCCTCCTGCCTCAGCCTCCCGAATAGCTGGGACTACAGGCATGCACCACCATGCCCGGCTAATTTTTTTTTTCTATATATTTTTAGTTGTCAGCTAATTTCTTTGCATTTTTAGTAGAGACGGGGCTCGCTTTTGCTCTGACTGGTCTCGAACTCCTGACCTTGAGCGATCCTCCCGCCTCTGCCTCCCAGAGTGCTAGGATTACAGGCATGAGCCACCGCGCCCAGCCTACATTATACGTTTTAATTTTTTGATGATGGCAGTTAATTCAGTTCTTCCCTATGTGGTCTCTGCTTTAAACCTCCCGTGCTCCATCTTGTTCACTTTACCTATTTTCTTCCCTCTTTTCCCATAGTTTCATGGAATCTCTGTTCCTTATTTCCTACACCACTTTTTAAAGAAATATTCTATTTCTAACTTTTAATATTCCCTTTATTACACAGGTAACATGTGTTCTTTACGGGGAAAATCAAAATGTGCAGCCAAGAGGAGAGCTGGTGTCAGATCCAGAGCTGCTAAGATCTCACACATTCACTCTCGACCCAACACTGCCTCCTACGCCCCAGAACGTGCCACTGAAGGGCAACACTACCAGATCCTCATCCCTCTTCTGGTTCAGAGTTCCCTCCCCACTGCCTTTTATTCCACGGAAAATCTAGGGGGACTTCCCTGTGCTTGCTTGGGCCAATGTTACCAGTTCTGTAATTACTGAGTCTCTTTCTTTCAGGACAAAGTTAATATCACCGGGGCTTTTATCTGGGAAGAAGGAAGCGTTCTAATAGGTGTAAGGAATTTCTTGATGCATTAATTCACTTACTCATTCAAGAATGTTGAGCACTAATCATGTATCAGGCACTGGATGTAAAGGAGCGAATGAAACAGTCCGACATCCTTACCCTCAGGGGAACTGTTCCCCATCGCTGGCATCACCGCCTGAGCCCCGCCTCCTCCCCCTGCACCCCGTCCATGGAAAAACTGTCTTCCATGAAACCAGTCCCTGGTGCCAAGAAGGTTGGGGACCACTGCCTACATTCCCATTGTCACAATGAAACAAAAGTTTATAAAGCAAAGGATTCTCCATTTTCCTCACTCTCCAAAATAATATCTGACTCCCTTGGCTGAATGAAAGGTTGAACCATATTCTAAACTTAACGGGAGAGTTAGAAACCTTGTGTTTAAAGATGGATAAATACGGATAGATAGATACATAGATAGATCATAGATAGATACACAGATACAAAGATGCATAGGAACAATCTGGGCCTGGAAAAATCTCAGAATGATTTTAAGTATCCAATGGGGCAAATCAGAGCTTCCAAACTATTCTGTTTCAGTATGTTCCTAGGAACCCCCTGAGCTAATCCTGTCCTCTTTGAAGGACTCCCCTGGCCGCTGCTTTTTCCTCTCCACTTAAGTAACAAGATTAAAAAACATGCCCTCCCCAAAGTCCCTTCATCTGAGATTCTACGAATATTACTCATGCGGGGCTAGTAACTGCCCACAAATCACTGCAGCTTTCATTAGTGTCAGTTCATTGTTGTAATATTTTCAGTCCTTAAAGAAATATGTTTTAAATAAAGCAACAGTTTGTCTGCTTGTTTGTTTCCTGTGGGTTTCTAGGGCTCGGGCGTTGAGAGGCTGGTCTAGTAGTTGAAACTTCAGCTACGCCATATTGGTCAACTTGGTTTCAATGGCTTCCAATCAGCTGGGAAGTATTTACCAAATGGGGCCTTGGTGGGGAGCAAGAGAGATGCATAATCCCACCCCCGAACATGCTTGCCTTCTGGCCAGACAGATCAAGTTAACCTCATCAAAACAGCGAGAGGCCAAGAAACGCAATTCGAGGGGTGCTGAGAAGTGCAGCATGAGCCCAGAGGAGAGAGAGTGTGGTCTGCATGGATCAGGGGAGGCCTCGTGGAAGGAGGCAGGTCTTGGGCTAGACGGAACAGTGAATAGAATTGGGATGGAAGGAGGAGGGCCCTGTAGTCAAGAGGAACAGCACAGGCGAAAGCACAGACATTTTCCCGAGGAATTCCATTGGGAAGATGGAAATCTCCAGCCTCCAGACTTTTGCTCCCCTTCTCCAAAATGCATGGCTGCCTGGCCCCCATGGGCTTCTGAAAGCTCCTCGAGCCTGAAATGCATGTATGGTGGGAGAGACAACATGGGGAAATCTATCCCTGGAATAGTAAGGAGCAGCCTCTTGGTTTCTCCACTGCATTTTGAAGAAAATAAAGGAGCAAAGGTCACATTCAAATAGATCCCTCAAGAAGGATAATTTTAGTTGGCTGCCTGGGACTGGAAGCCTGTCTGGGCACGTATGCGCACACAGAGATCAGTTACCTTTGGTTACTGAAGAAGAGCAGGTGTCTAAACAAAGCTGCTGCTAGTCAAAGTGAATTAAAAGGACACCGTGCCCCTCCGCGGCCCTCGGGATCAGCGGGCGTGTGGCAGGTCCAAGAGCATCGCCTTTACAGACGGCTTGTGAGGACACCCGCGCTTAATCAACTGCCACAGTCAACGGCTGCATCTGAGCCTGACATTTCGTCCTGAAAGGATCACAAAGCTGTAACACTGCTGAGCTTAGGACCTGGCGACAGCGACTCCGGGCCGTTTGTCCCAGGTTCTGTTGGCTTCTGGCACTTTGCTGGGTTTCTCTGAGCTCCAGTTCAACCCTAAGTTAGGCGACTGTGCCCCTTATTACTTCTGTGCTGTTACTTTTTCTATGTGTCAAAGTATGTTTAGTGATCGCTTACTCTGAGCAAGGCTGTCTGCCAGAAGTTTGCGGGAAGAAGGAAACACAAAGATAAATGAAGTAACTGATGCCCTCAGAGAGCGCAAAACCTTAGCTAGTGACCAGAGACAAGAAATACACACCAAACAGGCAGAGTGAGACCGAATCTGCTGAGGGAGGCAGGGGCTGGGTGATTCATTTTGAGAGAAGGTTTCTGGGACGACTCCCATGGATATCTTCTGACTTCTGCTTTGAAGAACAGACAATATCATTCTGGATTGACTAGGAATAAATGAGCAAATGTCAGATTCAAATAGATCTCTCAAGAAGGATAATTTTAAGACCACAGATGACTGAAAATAAATGAAGGCACAAGAATATACAAATGCATGATGCATCTGAGAAATGATGATGAGCCCTGTGTGCTTGGAGAGAACATGATGGAAAATATGTTTTCAAAAGTAGGTTGAAGCTAGATGACGAGGAAACTGAGAGCCAAATTAAGGATAATTTTTTCTATATAAAAATAATAGGCCGGGCGCGGTGGCTCACACCTGTAACCCTAGCACTCTGGGAGGCCGAGGTGGGAGGATCGCTCAACGTCAGGAGTTTGAAACCAGCCCAAGCAAGAGTGAGACCCCGTCTCTACTAAAGATAGAAAGAAATTAATTGGCCAACTAAAATATATAGAAAAAATTAGCTGGGCATGGTGGCGCATGCTTGTAGTCCCAGCTACTTGGGAGGCTGAGGCAGGAGGATTGCTTGAGCCCAGGAGTTTGAGGTTGCTGTGAGCGAGGCTGACACCATGGCACTCTAGCCCGGGCAACAGAGTGAGACTCTGTCTCAAAATAAAATAAAATAAAATAAAGCAGATTTGAGGCCCCGGATGTGAAATTTGGGTAAGTTCATTCGTAGTTATACTTTGGCAGTGTGTTGAACCAATTGACATTTTACAATGATACTTGTTACCAGCAAAGGAATATTCATTGCCTATAACTCCTGAGCAATTGTAAGGTGTGTGTGTGTGTGTGTGTGTGTGTGTGTGTTTGATGTTTGCTTCTACTTACAGCAGAAAACGTGCTTAAGTTTGCCATGTAGGAGACAATCTTTATCCACAAAGATTTCTTGATCCCTGTGCTATTTCATCATCTTACAGTTTGAGGAAGGTGAAAAAGTCATCTGAAAGGAAAAATAGCCTTAGGAAATTCACTACTCCTTTCTTTGATTTTTCAGGTAGTTTCCACAAAGCTGACACGGTTTTCTGGTGGTAGTTCCTCTTACAAAAGACATGAACAAAAGAGTAACAAAGAAGATACTTTAACTAAGTTTTACCAATGGGTTTGGTCCTAAAAGCAAACAATCTGAAGATACAAATTTTCCAATATTTTTATCTATAAAAATGCAGTATTCACCTTCTTAACAAGAATGAGAATGATTTTAGGTAATTATACCTTCCCGTGATGCAGATTCCCATGATGCAGGCTCAGTGTGGCATCAGAGAGGAATGGAAAGTCCAGACCCTTCTTGGGGGCTTGGACACCATATCACATTAAGTCTTCTCCGCCCAGCCCTTGTCTGGCTCATGCCCAGCCCGGGGTCTCTTCTGCTGAACTGTGTCTAAATCTGACAGCTCCTCCAGCTCCCACACTCGGTGAAAAAATACCATCTACACAAGTTGTCTTCCTGAGGCTGGAAGACACATAGAACATTCCAGATTTCCAGAGTCATTTCCAGTAATTAACTGTTTTTCATGGCAGGTGTCCCCGCATCATTCCATTCTATAGATGGCTAGGCTGAGTCCCAGGGATGGAACGGCATGCCCTCTGAGAATCTTCTACAGAACCACGGCAGAGCCAGGCTCAGAAGGTAGGGCCCCGGAAGAAAGGGGGCACCCCACATGCAAACTCAGGAAATGAAAATGGGGCCTTGAGCTCAACTGCTAGTGAGGCTAAATATAGCCCCAGTCTGGACGACGGCCAGGGCTCAGGGTGCCAGCCCTGGGGCTCTCACAAGAGCAGCACTCTAGCTAGCATCCTTAATTGCCACAGGTGGAGCACGTAGCTCTTCAAATCTCTCCTAAAAATAACCCTTTAATGAGTCTAACTCTAGGCATTGACTGTATTGTCATTTTAGAACGCAGGATGGAAAGAGGTAGGGGTGAGGAGGAGGAGAGGTGGTTATTCTTGGGAAGTTGGGGGACTGCTGGGGAGTGATTCGGAAAATTGATTGTCTTTCTTCTTTTTTAACATTTCTTTTTTTTTTTTTTGAGACAGAGTCTCACTCTGTTGCCTGGGCTAGAGTGCTGTGGCATCAGCCTAGCTAGCTTATAACGACCTCAAAATCCTGGGCTCAAGCAATTCTCCTGCCTCAGCCTCCCGAGTAGCTGGGACTACAGGCATGCGCCACCATGCCCGGCTAATTTTTTCTATATATTTTTAGTTGGCCAATTAATTTCTTTCTATTTTTAGTAGAGACGGGGTCTCGCTCTTGCTCAGGCTGGCCTCAAACTCCTGACCTTGAGTAATCCTCCCGCCTCGGCCTCCCAGAGTGCTAGGGTTACAGGCATGAGCCACCGCGCCCGGCCTACTTTTATGTTTTCTGTTTCATCAGTTCTTACTCTGATTTATATTACTCTCTTTCTTTTGCTTGTTTAATTTCCTTTTTTTTTTTTTTCTAATTTCATAAGATTTTAGGATACTGAAGACTTCTTCCCTGACATGGGTGCTTAGGGCTATACATTTCCTTTTTTTTCTTTTTCTTTCGTTTTTTTTTTCCCCCCCAACAGATTTGGGAGTACAAGTGGTTTTTGGTTACATGAATGGATTGTTTAGTGGTGATACTGGGTTTCTAGGGTGCCTGTCACCTGAGTGGCGTGTGTGCAGCCAGCAGGTAACGCCTCCCTTCAGGTGTTTCTTCAGTGACCTCCCACTCATTCTGATGGATTGTGTTTCCGTTTTCTTTGAGTCCAAAATACTTTCTAATTTCTCTTATTTGTCCCATGGTTTATTTAGAAGTATATTGTTTAGTTTTTGAATATTTGGGGATTTTACTAGATCTCTTTTGGTTATTGATCTTAGATTTCATCCCATCGAGCTCAGAAAACATACTTTATTCTGACTTCAGTCATTTTAAGTTTGTTGGTACTTGTCTCACATCTTCCTGGGTGGTCTCCCTTGGTAAGGCTTCTGTGTGCCCGGAGCAGGACGCGTCTGCTGTTGGGGGTGGTCTGTGGCGTCTGGTGGGGTCAAGTCTGTTGCCGTGTGGTTCAGCCTCACTGACTTTCTGCTTGTTCTCTCAGTCATGCAGGGAGGGATATTGAAATCCATGGCTGTGATTTTGGAACTTTTTATTTCCCCTCGCAATTCCGTTGGCGTTTGACTCCAGTATTTTGAGGCCCTTTTATTGTATATTCTTTTCTCTATAATCTACTTTGCTATTAAAGTGGCCACTCCAACTTTTTAAAAAATCCATTTTGCTCATGTTTGTGAAAGGGCTGTTTATGCAGAGCAGCCCCCAAATGCTGAAGGAACCAGGAAACCGAAGAACAAGGAAGACAAATCCAATTTGTCACTGAAGGGTGGGTTATTGGGGAACTTACGGGTGGAAGGTTGGGTCTAGGACGGCATCCAGACAGCTGCCCGTCTGCGCCGTTACTCCCGAGACCCAGGGCTCGCGTGCCACGGGGGTGGGGCTGCGAGCTCCGTGGAGAGTCGCGGGCAAGAGTGCCGTGGGGGCCGGAGCCTGTGCTCTGTGCGGTAACATCGAAGTCGCTTTGCTCTTGAGGCAGGGTTTATAATGGTGCCTGTTCTTGCTCTCAGGACAGTAAATAAGGTAGGAATCATAGGCGTTCACGGGGCTGGGGTTTCCGAGATGGGGTCAGTCCTGGCCGCGCAGCACATGGCATACCTTTGCCGTCTCTGTGGCCTGTGTCTCATTTTACTAGTACGTGTTTGCGGTAGTATTGTTCATTGTGTTGCTTTTTATCACTGCGATCACCTCTGCCTTTCATTTAGGGTTTTAGGCCATTTACGTACTTATTAGCATTTTTTATTTCGTTTTTAGTAAATTTCCTCTTCAGAAAACATTTGTGTCATTTTCCCTTTCTTCAGGTAGGGTTTCTGCTTTTTCATGCTGATGAAAGCCTTTACTTACATCTGGATATCAGTCCCTTGTCAGTTTTAGAAATTACAGTTGTATCATTCTTCATTGTTTAACCTGCCTGTTTAAATTCCCTGTAGGACAAAAATCTATAATTTTGGTATAATCAGATTTTTCTTTTTCTTTTTACGATTTATGCTTTTGATGTTTTATGAGTTTTCCCTGTTTCTAGGCCATAGATCTATTCTTCTGCATTTTCCTTTATTGACTTGAGGTTTTCAGACCGTCTGGGACGTTATTTCCCAAACGTGAGTGTGCGGGGGACGGGCCTTGTGGAGACCACAGGTACGGGCTCTGGCTTCGGGTCCAGACTCAGCAGGGCGGGCGCTGTCTTCCTCATCCTGCTGCTGGTCCTTGAACCACACCCCGCTGAGCAGCATCCAGAGTCCAGCTAGAGTCCAGCTTTGGTCAGGGCCCACGTACGTTTTTTCTCTGTGTTAGAGAGCCTGTTTTCCCTTTTCCATGATTTGTTATTCTTTTCATGATTTACTTTGTTACCTGTGAAAATCTATTCTTCTGTATATATTTTAGATTAAGGTTCTTCAGTACACTAATGGGAATTTTGATTAGAATATCGTTGAATTTATAGATTTAATTTGAGAAGACCTGACAGCTTTGTAATGTTGTCATCCCTTTTTACAGCATGCAACGCCCTCCGTTTAAAAATTTTTTCTTTACACAGGTTTTCAATAATCTTGGCTGATTTTTTATATCCTTTGTAGTTTTTCCTGTTTTTGTGAATAATAGCTTTTTTCCCCTCTTACATTTTCTAGTTAATGTTTGGGTAGAGAAATGCCCTTGATTGTGTAACTTGATTTCAAATTCAGCAATCTTACTGCCCTTGTGTGTTTAGTCAAGGAGTGAGTCTGTCTTAAGGGGATCACGAGAGCAGGCGTGATGAGGTGGTCGGTCCCTTCCTCTCCAGCCCCTGCGCCTCTCGTTTCTCTCTTTCCACTTAGGTTCACCGAGCACCTCCTTCCTTACGTTACCACGAGTGGTGTTAATGAGCGTCCCCGTGTTCTTGACTTGCGTGTAGTTAATTGCATATTTCCGAATACGTATACGTTTGCTGCAGAATTTGGTCTGTAGCCTTCTCCAAGTTAAGGAGGCGTCTACCTGTTGTGTTTTGCTAAGGGTTTTACAAAATTGTTAATGGCTTTTTATTTATTCATAAAGTATTATTGCGCACATATCGTGTGCTAGGCCCTGCTCGCTCACTCAGGGCACAGTTGTGAACAAACAGAAAGAAAGTCGTCCTCGTAGAACTTACGTCCTGGGGGGAGGCCAGTCAGTGTGGTGAGTAATGAAGTCTGCAGTGTTAGCTGCCAAGCACGTGGCAGGCAGGGCAGTGGGCGCACGCGGAGTGGGGGACCCTCGAGCTTGATCGGAGCCCCCTCTGCATCCAGGGATGTAATGGTGAGTTCTTCGCTTCCGCCTGTCAGTGAAGTCAAATATTTTTGTCTGTCTTCTGTGTAAAATGTGTTTCTTGTTTGTGGCTGTCCTGGGTGAGATCTGCCGTGGCTGTGGAGGAAGGCAAGCAGACCAAGGATGGCTGGAAGTCCGGCCGCTTTCCCCACTGCCTGTTTGGGTTTGTTCTTGGGAAGAAGCTACTTCTGAAGCCCTGTTTTCCGTTAATTCTCCAGACACGCTCCGTTTCTCCGTATACTGGTGACTCCCTAACTTAACCAATTAACTGTCAAACTTAATGTTCAAGAAATAATTTTATCTTTAATGTTTGGACTTAAATGTTGGTTTGCGTATGAAATAAAAGGACTGTAGGAGTTTCACATACGCCACTCAAAGAAACCATTCTCCATGTTGAGTTTTGGTGGTGTGTTGGTGGTGGAGTCGCGGGAGGGCGTGTGCGCGGTTGGTGACAGTTCTCTGTCCTCTGTCTGCAGAGATATCTATGGCTGCCGATGAAGGTTCCGCAGAGAAACAGACAGGAGAGGCCCACATGGCGGCAGACGGCGAAACCAACGGGTCTTGTGAAAAAGGCGATGCCAGCGGTCACCTGAATGCAGCGAAACACACTCAGGAGAGCACAAAAGTCAGCCCCCAGGAAGGAACCAACAAACTCACCCGAATAGCAGAAAATGGGATTTCGGAAAGAGACGCAGAAGTGGGGAAGCAAAACCACGTCACGACCGAGGACTTTGTGCAGACTTCCGTCGTGGGCAGCAACGGATACTTCCTAGGTAAACCGGGCCTGCAGGCGCCGCCCATGAGGACTACCAGCGCGCTGGCCTCCTCGCTTCCTGGCCATGCTGCAAAAACTCTTCCCGGAGGGGCTGCTAAAGGCAGGACTCCAAGCGCTTTCCCCCAGACGCCTGCTGCAGCATCGCCTGTGCTTGGGGAAGGGAGTGTGGACGCAGAGGACAGGAAGCCTCCCGCCCCTGGTGCCGACGTCAAAGTTCACAGGGCACGCAAGACCATGCCGAAATCCATCACGGGCCTGGTAATTTTGCGTCTTCTCTCGCTGTTTCCTTTCGTTCTTCTCGTCTGGTTTGCGGATGGCGAGTGGACTTCCAGGCACTGAAGAGAAGGGCCGGTACATGGCAGGGGCCATCCAACAGGTGGTCGCCTCTGGCCTGGGAAGAGTTAGGAGGTGCTCTCGTGCCTCGTGGATGCATGGCAGCCACGTGGCTCTTTCTCACTCCTTTTTGGGCTTCACTCTTCTGATGGGACCCTTTTGCCCCTGGTGTAAAGATGTGTCAGATACTCCCAAGGAGGCCACTTACCCTTCTGCTCTGGGCTTGGGCTTTCCTCCAGCTGGAGGACCGCAGCACTCACCCCCGCATCACTGGGAAGTGAGGGGCAGTGAGGTTGGGTAGGGACGTGAGAGTGAGGGGACAGGCCCAGGGCTCCCTCCTCACCCCAGGCTGCTGGACTCAGTCTTACCTGAGAGCAGAGTGAGCCTTGTGTCCTGGACGTTCGCACACGGGACCTGCGGTTGGTGTGCAGCGTGCGGGTCTCTGGCTCACCCCCTTGTCTTCCGTGGCATGTGCCTGGTGCGGTTGCTCTGCTGTCCCACTGTGATGTTAATTTGGGGATGAGTTCTAGGTGCGGGACCACATTCCCCTGGAATTTCTTGTATCTGACTTCTCTGGTGAGCATTCTGAATCTGTGTTCCTGTCCTTTGTTTGTGGATCATCTGCAGTTTGCAGCCTTTTAGGGCTTCACGCAGAACTTTTCCCACGGGCCTGTCCGTCTGAGGATTTGTGCCCTTAGCTCCAGAAAAATGCTGTGTGTAATTTTTCTTTCCATTTTCTTCCCGTAGACTTCCTTTAGGTAGCTGGATCTTCTGTCTGCCTGGACAGTTCCCTGCCTGTTTTCCAGCTTCCTGATGTGCTCTTTAGCCCTTCACATCCTTGGTGTTCATTCTGCATGTTGAGTTTTTCATATTCAGCATCTCTGATTTCAATCTTTGTTTCTGTTTTTGTTAGAAAAACTGTTCGGAATTATATTTTGTCTTGCCCTTCAAAAGATAGTGATTACAATTCTTTTACAGTCTCTGTTATAAATTCTGATTTCTCAAGCGAGAGCTCTGCTTGGACGTGGCAGCTCCCGTTCGTAGTGATCTTTCCTTGCAGATGCCGACCTCCCCTGCCCCGGCTGTGCTTGCCTTCACCCTGGGCCGCTGTGGGTGCTGTGCGTGCTCTCTGTGCCCGCAGGGCTCGGCTGGAGCGGACTGCTGGGTGCAGGGCGTGGGTTGCCCTCTCCCCAGGAGTCCCGTGGCTGCCGGGGTTCCATTTTCCTCTAGGACAGCGAGGGTGGGGGCCTCCTGACGCCAGCGCCTGACACTGGCCCTGGCCCTTGGCTTCCTACAGCACGGCCGGCCTGACTCAGCCTCAGCCTTTTGCGATATTTTTCAGTACGTGTCAAAACTTTAAAAAGAAATCCTTAAGATGATTGCAGAGTCACAGGAAACTGCAAAAATAGTAGAGACGTGCCATGTACACTGTGCCAGGCTCCCTCAGCGGTGACACTTTCGTAACCAGAGCACAGTGTCAAAATCCAGACAGGTATGAGCCACCACACCCGGCCTGTTTCAGATGTCACACAGATGGAATTGTAGAGCACGCAACCTTTCGAGAGTGGCTTTTCTGCGTGCGCGGTTCTCCCAGGATCCGTCTGAATGGCTTCACCAGTCTGTTCTGTGCGTGCGGGTCCTGGTGTGCACGGCGCGGTGGGCTCGGCCGCAGCCACTCACCCACCGGAGGGCGTTGGCATTTCCAGTGTTTGGCTCTCACATTAAAGCTGCCCTGTACAATTATGTGCACGTTTTTGTTTGGAAATAAGTTTTTCTCTCTGTGCGTTGAATATACAGATGTGTAACTGCTGGCGTGTGTGGCACTAGATGTTTAGTTTTATGAGAAACTGCCAACCCATGTTGCAGAGTGGCTGCAATGTTCTACAGTCTCAGCAGCCGCGTGTGAGCAATCCAGTCTCTCGAACCCTCAGCAGCTTGTGGTGTTGCAGCTGCCGCCATCCCAGCCGTTCTCACGGGCTGTGGCTTCCCATCACGCGTCACGTGGACTTCTCTCTTGACTGCCCACCTGTCGCACTTCTCCAGGGGCCTGCGTGCCACCTGCTTTACAGTCACACCTGGTGCATTTGAGAAAGACGTCACCACTGGTGAAGCACCTTACACCTTCTGCCATTTTATAACTAGATTGTGCCGCTAGCTTTGAGAACTCTGGGTATGAGTCTGTCAGGAGATGTGTGGTCTGCAGGTGTTTTTCCTGCTTTGAAGCTTATCTCCTGTCTCTCAAAGGGTCTTTCACAGAGCCAGTGTTTTCCATGTTGATGAAGTCCGATTTATCAGTTTTCTCTCATGCATTACGCTCTTGGTGTCCTGTCTGAGAACTCTTCCCCTGGCCCTAGATCTTGATTTCTCTAATTGTTTTTCCTAAAAATTTACTGGTTTTATGTTTAAGTCTGTGATCCATTTGAGTTTAATGTTTGTGTTAGGTCGGTGGCTTGGGCTGAGGTTCATTTTTTGTCTGTGGATGACACATCATTATCCATTTTAGGACGCATGTCGGAAATTTTACATCGTTCATTTATCTCCCTGAAGTTACACTTTTATTGCATTCCCACCTCCAGGGTTTTATTCTAATATATTTTTATTTATGAGGATCTTTTATTGTCACCTTGTTATACTCCTTTAGGGAAAAAAGCACTTTGAAATTTAACCTCAAAAATTTCTCTGACCATAAGCCTTTGTTCTGGATGGAGTTATTATTGTAATTAATAGTATATGTTGATTTCAATACATATCATTTGGTTGAAAATTACTGAACATTTGCAGACTAGTTAGCTGTAGGAAAAGAGAACCTGAGTGTTTCGAGGCTTTGGAACCTGATGCCCTGAAGACTATCCAGGCCTTCTCCACTCCCTAGAAAACCTTCATCTGCTCCTGGGATCCCTGCGGGAGGAAGGAGGCGTAGACTGACCTGGGCGGTTGTCCCGTGGGCAGTGGACGTGGTGCTGGCGGAGCCCAGGCGCCGTGCGCCCTCACTCTGCTCCGGGAGCTGCTGGGGGCCTGTGGCTTGGGCCTGGCCTTTGCTCCCCATCCCTGGGAATTTCCTGCCATCCCAAAGCCAGTCCCGTCTTGTTTGGTATTTTTAGGACACCACATTTTATTGAAAATCGTGTTTTAAGGACAGCCATTCCAATGATAAAATGAGTGTTTCAGGCTTATGATAATAAATCTAATTTTCTTGTAAAAGTTTACAAAAGCATCAGCACAGTTTCAGACGTTTTTACCGCTGCTTCCCCTGTAGACAGAGCAAGGAAAGCTGGCGCTGTGGGAAGGGAGCCCGTTTTCTGGGTCGCGGCGCTTGCTGCTGCGGCCTGTGTAGCCCGGCTGTTTCCCTAACCGAGCTGCGCGCTCCGGGAGGCGTCGGTGGAGCCCGTCCGCTTGCTCCTCTGTCTGTCACCCAGGTTCAGCAGTTCTTAATCTTACGGTTTAGAGTTTTGAAGGTAACCTTTTAAATTAAAGAATAGATTTTGTACCTTAGAAAGAGTTAGCCTCAGGTGGTTGTTCACTCTTCAGGTTTTAATTCTGCCCCTCATTCACATGCACTTTGACATTACATTTTGGGTCTGTGTACAAGCGCCAGTTGAGGTGGACAGCAGGCTGCCTGGTCGTCTGTAGGTGACAGGAGAAGGCACCGTCCGGTTCCTGCGTTCGGACGGTGGCTGCTTTGGAGTCACACCTGGTGCGTTTGAGAACGACTTTAGGCAGATGTGTTACATTCCAGCAGTGTTCTGCATGCACAGGATGGATGGAGGCCTGAGCAGGAGGTGGCACTTCTGGATATGCGAGCAGGGTGGCGAGCTGGGTGGGTCTCCACTGGGCAGAGAGGCAGACAGCGTGTGGTAGTAAGAGCGAGAGGGAGAGACAGACGGGGACAGAGCGCAGCTCGTGAAAGGACGCGCTCCACGGGCCTGCCGGCCACCCTGGCACCTGCCTCCTCTCCCCTCTCACCAGGCACTGCCCTGGTTGCTTATCCGCCCCTCTTGTGCCCTCTCTGCCTGGAGCCCGGTGGTCGCCTATTTTATAGGTTCACGACCTTGGTCGCCTCTCCCTGGTCTTGACTCCAGGAGATGGGGATGCCCTGTCATATGTGTGCACGCACGTGTGTTAAAAGACACGTAACGTAGAAGCGACCGTTTTAACCATTTTAAAGTGTGTAGTTCATTGGCCTTAGGTACATTCATATTGCTGTGCAGTCTGCACCACCATCCTCTCCCGATCTTTTCCATCTTTACAAATTGAAACTCGGTCCCCATTAAACAACAGCTCCCCCTGCGTTCCTCCAGCCCCCGCGCCCACCGTCTGACTCCCTGCGCTGATGAGCTTGGCTCCTCCAGGGACCTCCTTCCTGTAGGTAGCATCCTACAGCCTTTGTCCTTTTGTGACTGACGTATTCCACTCAGCGGAAGGTCCTCGAGGTTCATCCCCGTTGCAGCGTGCATCAGAACCTCCTTCCCTTCCAGGCTGAAGGATACTCCGCTCTGTGCACAGACAGCGTTTTTCTC